>NCKV01000261.1:0-21333 GCA_003675905.2 Leptotrombidium deliense
ATTAAAACGGTAATTTTGGATACCAAAAGTATTCAAACATAATATGATTAACTTTTAATGCAATGTTGATTGCTCTAAAAATTCACAACAAAGTACAAAATAGACAAGCTGTATGCTGTAGCTATTTCGGAATTTTGCAGATAAAAAACGACCAAACACAATAAAAGCTTATAATTTTTTATGTTCGATTTTAAAACTACTTTCTTAATTTTCGTAAACTAAAAACAAATTCGGCGAATAGATTAATAAATAGATGAATTTTCGAAAAGCAGTTCATTGAAGTTTCAGTTAGAAGACATTCACACTGATGTTAAATAAGTGTGCACGTTGAGTATTAATGGACTTTATGACCTCTTTAAAGCGATTACGTCTCTGCTCGCAGCATTTTCAGACTTTGAAAGTGTTTTCGCGAACTCAACGTGGAACTTGGTTACGTTGAATCGTGACCGCAACTTGATTGAACGTTTCCGAAAATCAAAATTCAATCCAAATATTGTTTTCAAGAAATCCTTTATTCGTAGACAAATGCGTGTGTTATTTAGTTCTTCGTCTAAATTTCAAAGAACGCTTAACAATTTGCCATCAGCGAAATAAATTCAGAATTCGTTTTGCAAAATGTCATAATTTAAAATAATAATTTTCTGAAACAATTTCTCCAACAGCAAACTTGTGTAATTTTAAAAAAGTGAAGAATGTTTTTTATTGCATGATGACTCAGCCGTAAAATTGGTGCACTAGTGAAAAGCGAAGAATAACATACTGGAAACACAGGAAAGAAATAAGTGTCTGTCGGTGAGTAACAGTATAACCACATAAATGTCACTTTTCTCGTAAAAGTGAAATTTGAAAAACAAGTTCGAATTAGCGGTGTTAATTATGAGCATGAGAAACAGTGAGTGAAGAGTGATTCACTGATCAGTGTGTGATGGAATGAGTCTTTTTAACAGTGAGCGTGAATAAATGTCTATGATAATTAGGGTGAACTCTGTAACGGAGAAAGAATGACTGCGTTGTGAACATTTTTATCGAAAGTGGCGAGTGCCCATTCATGATTTAAAAATTGTTACCATGAGTAACTGTCATGAT
Source organism: Leptotrombidium deliense (assembly GCA_003675905.2). Lineage (NCBI taxonomy): Eukaryota > Metazoa > Arthropoda > Arachnida > Trombidiformes > Trombiculidae > Leptotrombidium > Leptotrombidium deliense. Next base: position 1,087 of record NCKV01000261.1, read on the forward strand.
TGGCACCTCTTGTTTTAATGACTGAAACTTTAATCATTGAAGAGAAGTTAGCGCAAAAGTTCTAACGTGACGAATTTTTTCCGAATGAATTATGGCTTCCTTAGATTCTTTAAAATTTTACGACTAAAACCAAAATTTAGCAGAGAATGTCGCAATATATTTGCTCAATGTTTAACCTGGTCTAATATGTCGCAACATATAATCTTCCTTCACAACCGATTGATTTAAAATAGATATGAAAATAGCTGAATATTGCGAAACTAGGATACTCTAATGTCTTCAAAAAATGGTCTGAAAATGATGCAAATGTATAAATAATTGATTGCTGAACTATACATGTGACGCAATGTTTACACGATATAAAATTTTATGCTAAACAAAGCTTGCAGTTTCCAATTCGTATTAAGTAATTCAAAGTTGACGTTGAATAAATAAGATTACTATAATTATTAATAAAATAAAATGTACAGGTTACGTTTAATTTAATAAATTTGTTAAAGTTGTCGACAAATTGAACTGAAAATGAGGTTACAATGAAACAAATTGGTTGAAACACTGTTATTTTTGTTATGAATGAGAATTCGGAATATGGACTCATTTGCAGGCACGTGTTCTGAATGTTGCTTTTTGTTGTTAAATGAGAGTGACGGCAGTATTTGTTTTTATATACGATCATGATGTTGTTGTTTTGTTCATCCGTATATCCGTCGATATTTTCTGCATCGAGTTTCGTCTTCGTTGTACTTGCAGTCGGTTATTCCATCGCAAACCCATTCTCGGTTTATACACGCACCAGTGCTGCACCGAAAATATTCCGAATCACACATTCGACTTCGACAGTCAAAAACTGGTTCCTCATCAGAACCATCTCCGCAGTCATCTCTGCCGTCACAAATCCAGTAATTTTGAATGCATTCTCCATTATTGCACATATATTGGCCGACTGAACACACTTTTTTCGAGTTTTGAAGCATAAATTCTGCGAATTAGGACAAAACACAGTTTGAATTTTATTACACATTTTAAATTCAGCGAAAAAGTTGTTATTGAAAACACAAGTTACGTTTGTCTAACTAAATGTTATGTTTATGTATGCGACAAACATTTGTCTCTTTTCATCGTCATTGAAAATGTTTCAAAGTTGCCTCAAGAGTGATACAGTGATACAAAAAACAACCAATTTTGCCTAAAGCTAACAATCAACTGTCACGTAGCCGTGCAAAATCACTTAATTAGCCAAACACTGAATTTGAATACCGAGAAACGATCAATCAATGAACAGAAACAATTAGCATTCACATTCACATTAATTTACAAATGAAAACAATAGCAAAAAATATGTAACGTAAGAAGTTTTTTAACAAAGAATTTAATTGTTAAATATTTCGATAACACACCTTGAATCAAAGAATTTACTTTTGAGTGTATTTTTAGTAAATTACGTGAATCGATTCAAGGAAACCTCGACAATAATTCACATACGTAATGAATGCGCTTTTGCGATTGCCATGTTTGTTTGTGAACATTTCACATTCGACTGTTTGAACAAAAAGTTTGTTTAAGTTTTCAATTGATTGCTATTTCGCGGATGTCTGTCTCATTCGTATTTACATTTTAAAAACAACGATAAAATACAAGTGTGCATAACATTGAATAACATTTATTATTTAATCTTAACTTTTTGCGCTTTAATCACTGTCGCAACACCTTTGCTACACACCTGCAATACCTGTACATCGTACTCAATGTATGTACCCAAGCATTTACTGTATCGCACATTGCAATCGAAAACTGTTGAAACTTATAATTCGTGTTTTTTATGCTGAAACATTAATGTGATCACTTTTTGATGACTCTCATTTAATTGCAACAAGCAGGTAACAGAATAAATTATTATTTCGCATTTTGTAAAGCTTTGAAAGTGGTTTTTGATGTGTGAAGTGAATGTGACAATTGAAAAGAAGAATGAAAACGATAATTGCAACAAATTAAGCTTTGAATTGAATTGAATTATTAAAAGACTTACTCGCTGAATTGAAGGCATTCGCGTAATAATTTTGGCTCGCAAAAATGAATTCGGTGACAACGAGAACAAGCAGCAAAGATCGCAAACCGAAACTTTCCATTAAACGCATTGTTTCACACGAAATTAATTGAAAAGCGAAAACGAATAGTGAATGTTTATTGAAACGCGTTTCTAATTCCGACGTAGCTGTATTGTCGTCGAAAGATGAATGAAGCGATCGTCGAATGTGATCGAATCGAATATAATTGCTTCGACAGAATTGAAAGGCGTTCGCAGCTTTATCCTCGAAGGAGTGATTAATCTTTCATCACTTCGCAAATACACGTTATAACTGTTGAGCAGCACACTTTTGGAATAAAACCAACAATAATTTGAATGTCATCGTTGAATAGATGAGATACGTGATTTGTTCAACAAATTCCAACAAACCAATTATTATAAAAGTTATTTCAGATTCACGCTAATTTTAGAGACGCAAATAACAGTAACGTTTTCTGCACAAACATTCCTTTAAATATTTGTTTGTTTGTAATTACTGTAAGTACACAGTTGTGTAAAACAGAAGCAAGCAACGATCACTTGTTTCACACTACAAATGAATGTAGTATTGATGCTCGAAAGTGAAATGATTATTTGCAAACTTGATAACTTAATTATAATTTTCTCGCTATTATTGTGTGTCACATTTGTTCTTCCGACACATAAAAACAAATTCGCAGTTTCAAATTTAGTTTTACAGAAAAAATGCGAAGGATATGAATAAAATATTCGCTGATTTGCATAATTGTATTCAATGATTCGCAAAGCGTAACCTTCTACTCATTTGTTTTAAATAAAGATTTGAAACAAAAATATAACATTTGTTGAATAAATTACAAGAATCCTTCGAAGTCAGTCGATTGAATGGCAATGCGTCTTCCAGTCCAATCGGTGGCGTTACACCTCCACGAAGAAATCACGCATTTGCCATGAACACATCGGAACAGTCCATACTGACAAAGACCAGTGTGACAGCGCGCCTCGTCGCTGTGATCGACGCAATCCAATTTCCCGTCACATCTTTCCGCTCTCGGAATACATCGAAGACCGTCATTACATTTAAATTGATCGTCGCTGCACTTCAAACCTTCGTTTATCTCGTAGCTTTCGAAAAACATCGGTTCCCGTTTCCCGGTCAATTCCCGTTCAGTTGTTTTGTTCACCAATGGATTATTGAACGTCGAATTTGAATTCAATGAACTGATCGCTTGACGAAAACTGTTTGAAAGTTGAGTGTTGAATTTTATTGAATACGGAGCGTGAGGATTGAATTGCCAATTTGTTCCTCTCGCATTTGCTTCTTGAGATTCGTTCCGATTATTTTGAGGTGTTACGTTTGCCATACGAGATTTAAGCATTGAACAGCGACTTTCATCATCGCCTTGAGGACAATCGCGTTTATCATCACAGACCTTCAAGTATTGAATGCACGGACCATCCCTACACCGATATTGACCATAAGAACATGGAACGTGTTCTAAACCGAGGCAATTGCTTTCATCTGATCCGTCTCCGCAGTCATCCATTGAATCACATACCCAACTTTTCTCAATACATTTACCGTTGTTACATCGAAAATTATCACCTGGACATCGATTAACACACGACGTTTCATCAGAATTATCGATGCAGTCTTGTTGACCATCACAAATTCGTGTTTTGGGAATACATCTTCGTTTGTCTTCACATAGCATTTCATCCTTTTGACACTCGATTAGAAAAGGATTTTTTACTGTTCCTTTCAAAGAGAACATAATTTTAGTGATATTTCAATAAATAATGCGAGAATACTCATCGGTGGAAACGCAAAAGTGATGCTAATTAGCGAAACAATTAAAACCAATTTCAGAATCATTTTGTATTTAACAGATCACTGCGTGCAAGTGTTGAGATGTTGAATAAAGATGTTTGAAAGACGCATTTGTTAAAAATACCGTTCATTCAATCCTTGATTTTCGTAATTTAATTTCCTTTTTCAATAAATATTAAATTCAAAAAATTGAAGCAAGGAAAGATCAGAAAATTGAATCACGATTGAACAACAGAGCAGCCTTGTTCTCAAAACATTTCTGTGATAATGCAATATTTTCATATTCCATTCACTTTCCTACCATGTTTTATTGAAACATAAAAGATGCGTTATTTTGCTGCGATTTCACAAAATATAAAAAAGAAAGTAAATGAGTGAGTTTGCACAGTCATTTCTCCGAAATTGTGCGAAAATAAAACACACAACATTCATCTGTTCATCTGTGGACAAATAGGGAAGTTATGACATGTACACGTTTTCGGACCATTAATTTCACTTATCAGTGTTTGTATGATGCTTGTCGATCCTAACTGGTGATGAATTCAAGTGATCAGCGAGACTTGCATGCATCGCGTGCAAAAAGCACGTGATATAGAATATAAATCGAACAGTAATGGAGACAAAAAGTAAAACAGAAATGGAGACAAAAAATGAGAGCAACAAAGACATCGGTTGTTGCAAAAGAATAGAAAGAATTCCATTTATAGGATATATTGCAATCATAATTTCAGCGATGTTTTTCGCATTTTTGGGTGTTGCAGTTAACATATTAGAAAAAGACATACATCCAATACAAACATTATTTGTCAGGTAATTGAATGCACCACAATCAATCATTTTGTCTCACAGAACACTATCGTAGCTATTTTCTCGTCGGTTATTTATCGTTCGCTTTTGTAATATTCGCCGACTTGTCACTTAAACCTTTCCCAGGAGAAGCAAAGTATTTGATCGGTCGTTGTATAGTTGGAGCGCTGACATCTTTCGCAAGTTATCAGTCGATTACTATTTTGAAGCTGGGCGATGCGACAGCCATAATTCAATCGGCACCAGTTTACATCAGTATAATTGCGTTCATATTTCTTGGAGAACCATGCGGTGTTGTACTCATAGTGTTGATCATTATGAACTTTATCGGAGTGCTGCTCATAGCAAAACCATCATTTATATTTTCGCGATCAAACAATTCAACAGTCAGTGAACAAAATGGAACAGAAGATTCATCGTCATTTGGCTTGGTTTTAGCGAACGCAGCTGCATTAGGAACAGCTATACACACTATACTTCTCAGAAAACTAAAAGAGACACCGATTTCAGTGACAATTTTTTGGACTTCAATAGCAGTGTTATTGTTAGCTGCCGCTTATTTAGCATTTATAAATCAGTTTAAAGTTCCTCTGATTGCGAAACCCTATTTATTTATCCTTATTGCAACAGTATGTATTCTAGTCGCTCAAGGTTTACAAACACTTGCATTAAGAGTTGAAAAGGCAGGTCCAATTTCTCTAGTTAGACAAGTTCAAGTGGTGTTCGCATTTATCGACCAAGTAGTCATTTTAGGAGATGAAGTCGAATTCACTTCAATTGTAGGCGCCATGATAATTGTGTTGACCGTTATATTTACAGGATTGTTTCAGTTATGGCAGAATTCAAGGCATAGTAGCAGCAATGAGAATGAAAACAGTGAAAATGATAGCAAAAGAAGTATTCAGAAGAATCTGACAAATTCCCAAGAAAACGAAAAGCAAAAACAGATAGAACCAAAAGCATCTCAATTGTCCATTAAAAATTCACAAACAAACAACTTGAAAGAAATTCGTGAAAATGAAAATAAAGAAAAAGAACAGAAGCAATGAAAGGTGTTGACCAATGAAATGATGTTGCATTCGTTTTTTGTTAACTGTTGTTGAATTGCGATTAAAGAGACATTTGTTTGTGGGGTTAAATAAAAGCATTCGTTTCTTTTTTGTAACAACTTTGAAACGAACGCGAATATCATTCTTTTATTCTTTTAAACTTGTTTCTTTTTTCGTATTTTTTTGAAAATTCGTAAATACCCCACAAAAAGCAAAGCACATGGCTTCCTTTTGTGTAGTGTTTAGTTTAAATTACAATTAATGCGAAAAAATAGTTATGAACAAATAATAAAACACAGCAAATTGATAATTATAAGGGTGACAAGAATCTAATAAACGTCGACTACAATTCTGTCGTATAAGTAAATTACGATCTCTCTTATGTGCTATTTACATGCACTCGAAGACTGATTCAACACTGTTACCGTCTCCATGGACGGTATCTTCTGCCGTTTACGGAGTCTTCCTCGTCATCAGTTTCGTCGTCATCTAAATAGTCATCGTCATCATTAACGCCTAAAAGCAGGTCGTCATCCTCCATAGCCTTTTCTGAGTCGTCTGTTGTTTTCACCGCAGACTCATCGTCAATCGAATCTTTTTGCACTGACATTTTTCGTTGTTGTGCTTTTTGCTTTGTCTCATCAAACCAAGAATGTTTCAGAGTAAAATGATCTTTGAACTTTATAGTTCCAATCTGAGACACTGCCACTTCCGCATCTCTTCTTGTTTTAAACGTAACAATGGCACCGTTAGACGAAGGATCTATTGTCTCCACTTCAGCGAATTGCTGATATAAATTTGTTAGTAGACAATTTAAATAAACATAACTTACTGCGAGGTGCGACAACAAATCAATTTGATCTTCTTCTTTGATGTCAGCAATTAATATTTTTCTGGTTCGGCGATCAACTTTTCTTAAATTTTCGAATGCGTTTCGATAAGCGCCACGTCCTCTTCCTGCTCCTCCACCTCTGCCATACATTTGCTTCTTGGTTAAAGGTTTCAAAGGTTTCGTTTCAAGGCCCATAGCCTTCGCCTAAAATTAAAATGATTACTAAACTTACAGACAACGGACTCAACCTGAATCTTCAACTCGTTTACACGTTGTTGTAATTCTGGGGTCATTTCTCCTTTGTGAACCTTATTGTAATAGTCCATTTCAGCGTCCAACAATTCCTTCTCAATCACTGCTTTCGATTTACTCTGGGACTTCGCAGTTTCAGCTGTTATTTCTTGCATATCCTTCTTCAATTGTTCCTCCAAACATTTGACAGTACCAGTAAACGTTTCTAGAGTCTTTCGAATTACGGCGCGTTCCTCATCGTTCTTCGCTTTCTCCAACTTTTCAATCAAACCTTTCTGTTCTTTCATATATGACGCAAGTATATCTTGACGTTTCTTTTGCAGTTCTATTATCTTCGTCAACTTTTCTTTCTTTTGTTCTTCCTTAGTTTTCGGAGGGTTGTTCGGTGCTTGAGTAGCTGAAGGATACATCTTTTTCAGCAATGTTGGATTATAAACTGTTCTTGAAATAGTTCCACTCGACGAAATTGCTGTCATAACTTTTTCATTTTCTTCAGACTTCACTCCAAGTCTATCCTTGGCACTAACTCTCATTGCGTCTCCACTTTTATCGGCACTCGAACCATTCGATGGTTCACTCAATTCATCTTTATTGTCTTCTTTAGAATTTTGATTTTGTTCGTGAGACAATTGTTGTTGATGTTGCTGTTGTTGATCCTTTTGGTGCCAAAATACTTTAATGAACCGATTGTTCAGAACGGCTTCAGTGCATCGATGAGCACCCAACGCTTCAGCGTGACTAGCAAACTGAATTAACGCTGCCTCAGGATCACCATCATAACAAACTTGTAAATTTACAATTTGTCCAAACTTAGAAAAATGTTGGTTTAAGTGGGTAATTGTATTTTGCGCAGCTGGAATTTTTCTAACTTCTAAAGTGCATTTTTCCGCACTTTCGGTGGAAACAAGTCTCTTATGATGATGATACCCGCCTTTTTGATAGCCTCCACGATGACCTCCGCGTCCCCTTTTCGGGTGGTGCATCATTCTAGTGTCGATTACAGTTCTGTGGGAGACTTCCATTTGATTTGAATTCATTGCTTGGTCAGCAACCGTTGGAACACCCACCAACTCTCGCGGTCTGCCTTGTTGCATGGGAGGTATAAAATGGCCGCCTGCTACTGGCGATGGTCCCATTGGACCTCTCATTGGAGGCCCCATTGGTCCCCATCCGTAGTGAGGAGCAGGAGGAGGGTGAGGTGGATGAGACATTGGACCACGAATTTGTGAATTTCCCGACGGATCGATGCCTGGTGCTTCAGGATTATAAGGTTCGGCTAAGTAAGAGTTCGACGAGGGTGCACTGATACCGTGCGAAGGTGTGGGTAACAACGCTGCACCGTTCGCTGCAAGTCCGAGAACAACGGAAGATACGTTGCCATCTAATACAACAGGATCTTTTCCGTGATCATATGGACAAGTATCACCACGCATACAGAAACCTTTTTCATCGTAATCTCGACACCTTCTTTTGGAACCATCTTTTTCCTTCTCTTTCTCTTTTACAGTGTTTGGCGACTGTGAATTCGGCCTGCTTCTCTTACTTGGTAGTATATCTTTATCGCGACTTCTGCTTCGACTTCGAGATCTGTTTCTCGATCTGCTTCGTGAACGACTTCTGCTGGACCGCGTAGAATAAGACCACGACCTCGACCGGCTTCTACTTCTTGACTTTGATCTACTTCTACTCCTAGAACGAGATCTCCTTAAACTTGATCCTGTAGGTCCTCGTTTAAAACCACCTCTGTTCATCGGTGGACCGTATCGTCGACTTGATCCTCGAGGAGGGGGACCTCCACGACCACTCCTTCTCGACCGGTCATCATCGAAGTAACCCCTTGAATTTGACCCTGAATTGAAGTTCCCAGTAAACCCTCTTCTCATGTCTACATCTCGTGATGAACGATGCCTAGACTGTGACGGAGGGGTGCGGGATTTACTTCTTGATCGTGAACGCGACCTACTCTTTGATCGACTTCTGTTTCTGCTATGATATGACCTTTTAGACTGTTGCGACGAGACTTGACTACTCGTTCCCGTGTTCGCCGAAACTGAGTTCGAATCATGATTAACACTGTGATCGACAGATGTAGAGTTTGCGTTGGCATTTGTAGTTGATGCAGACGTTGAAGGCGCATTTGTTGTAGTCGTCGTCGTTGTACTCACATTATTCGTCACGTTTTGGGAACTGCTCTCATTTAAATATGATCTTGTAGCGAGAGTTTGGAATAAAACCTCTACGAACGAAACCGTCTCTTTCTGCAGGAACACCTCTAACTGATCAAAGCATATACTCTTAAGTTCTTTTTCTGGTTTATCTTTCTTAATAAGAGCCAATACGTATTTGGCCAATGCTTGAGGATCGGCTTCACACCTGCCAAGCAAATACTCTGAAACACTGCTTGGTTACTCAATACTCACAATGGTTCCAAATAATTGGTTAACCAGTTTTTCAGACTTTCAGGACTCTCTATAATCATCGCGAACCGACTTGTTTCCAATGAAAAAACGAGTACCGATCGCCTTTCGAAAGATGTCGACGTTCAATGCTATACTCACGAATCACGCGTTTATTTCCACAGCTCTTCGCCACGCTATTTACACAGAACTTTTGCTGTATTCAATGTTTCATAGAAAATTAGTACAAAGTTTGTCGAACGGGAGTAACGTTCAATGATGAAACATACTCGCTTTCAATTCACTTATTTTGACCTAAATTCGTTGTAAAATGGATTCACTGTTCATATAATCTGCGCGTGTCAACGACGACATTTAAACGTCGTCCGTTCGTTATTTTTCTATTGCGTCCAAAGATGGAGACTGGTATTCAAGCGCAGTATCACATTTAATTAAAACTGAAATATTTGCATTCGTGTATTCTAATCTCCTTTTCTTTAATATTTATGGCGCTACTTGTTTACAATTTTTATATGTTTTTACTTTGTTATACTTTCTGCTTAATCATTCTCGTGTTTATCGAATGTTCGATGCACTCAGCGTAAGTGTGCAGCGACGTGCAATTTTCATTTCCGAGAAAGTAAACTTATTTACTCGTCATTCACACGAGTTCAATTCAATGTCTTTCAATATATTTCAGAATATGTACTTTTACTGAATATTCAACATTTATGCATTAAAATTCACTTAACTTTGTTGGGAACGTTTTTAATCAAAAAGACGTGAGTTTCATACTTTAACATTCGGAGAATTTTCAGAGAAATACAGTTTTGGAATAAATAATTTAAGTCCATTTTTAATTAAATAAACCGGTTTTGAATGGGAATCAAAATGTGCTATTAATTCAGAAACTTAATGTTGCACGGATTGACGAAAAATGTGATTGACTAAATTGACTTCTTTTGCTGTGAGATGCAGTAACTGAGCAACATTCAATTCAACATTTCACTTGTACAATTCAATGTCAGATTATGTACTCGAGCTGTCTATCTGATTTTAAAATGTGAACGGCTGTTTGATTGACTGCTATGATACAGCTGCAAACATTGACTTTTAGTTTCATTACATAAGTAACCAATTTTTAAAGATTTTAAAGACCAACAACAGTATTTACGTCGAATTTTGAAATGATTCTTTGCACTGGTAGTAATCATGAAGATTACAGCCATATTTTATTGTAGTAATATTCCATGAACACCATAAAAGCATAATCAATTTACGTATTACGTTACGTCTGCTAAATTGACAACAAATTTAACTGCAAATTTTTCACGGAAATGTGATTAAAAGAGTGATCAACAAAAAATAAAAATCATGTATTTCATTAAAATTATGTAATACTTTAATGATCAAAGTTTTCAGTTTTACACACTCATATCCGCAGCATTTCGTGAATTCATACACTCATTCATAGAAAAGTGTGGTATAAGATTTTGTTCTTGTTCTTGTTAGTAAGTGTGAATGATGCACATCCATTAATTGTTAGAATTAAAGTGTGAGAAACTTTTATTTACTATTTTATAAGTTATTATTACTAATTACGCAGCTCGACGATTAGATTTTCTAAATTGTTATTTCTTAACTGTAATGTTCATTGTTTTTTACTGCAAACTTTTATCATTTCAAGAACAAAAGTGATTCTATTTGAAGCCTGGTGAGCAGAATGTTTCACATTGATAAAAGAGGGTCAGCAGTGATTTTAGATTAAAGAATAATAGTCTGTATTTTCCACTCTGTTACATATAACATACTTTTACATTATCTGTGGGAAATATTTAGAAAATTTCGTGGTTATTTCCAGTGTTAAGAAGAATTCTGATTACGTAAATTACAAATTAAAATTACAAGGATTTTCATAGTTTTGTAATTTTCCCAACTCTGGTTATTTTTACTTTACATAATGATGATTGTTGCTCAATGTTTCACCTTGTAAAGATAAGCATTATGTTAACAAGGATGAAAGTCACTTTTCTTACTAAATTTTATGCTTTAATGATTTACTCTCGACTCACCGACATCGCAATTTATCGACAAAATAAAACAATGCAAACTCAGCGTAAGACAACGGTACTTGTGCTGCCTAACCCAGCCCAACCGTAAATAGTGGCAGGCACGGTAACTTCTGTCGGTGAGTCGAGAAGTTACCGCTTTGATATCGCGTGTGATGTATGGCACCAATATATGAATAATGTTGCGAAATTGTGATGTGATTCATGCCGGAGATGCATGTGAATGCTCGTACATTTTGAGTAAAATACTTTTTCGTTTAAACATTCTCACGAGGTCGTTATTTTGAAGTTACAATTTTCGCCACGTTTTAATGGACACACCTATTGAAAGGTTACTCTGGTTGTTCCTAATTGCAACAATTGAAATGTATAAATGTATTTCATGCGAAGGGTTTATCTGAAAAAAGTAATCAAAAAACAATTCATTGAATAACTGATCGATCTGAGATACATTTGAGAGCATTTTTTATTCGAAACTGTACATGTATGAAGCGATAATTATTGTAAATATATTCTTTAATTTCACTTTCAAAGTTTATATTCAAACATGTGTCACGTAATTTGTGAGAAACGATTGATAATCATTCAGTGTTTTCATTTCAAGAAAAAATTCATCTTTTTCAACCTTTGCTTTTTCAATTTCAATTTCAATTTCGTTATCAGCATGAAAATCGTGATGAAAATGTGAATGTTAATTGTCTCATTGAATGTGACACTTTTTATCTCTTATTCATTGAAAAGTGAAAAATAAAATCATTTTTGAAAACCTTTTCCGCAAATTTTGTCGTTTTGGTGACTGTGGGAAAAGGTACACAAACAAAAAATCGAAAATATCATTTGAACAGTCGAAAGTGATAGTGTATTGTTTTAGACAATTCAACATGTAACAGATAAGCAATACAATCGCGTGTTGCACTTTGCGAATGTGTTTTGTGAGTTAAACAAAAAAAGTGAATTCAGTTGAAATAAATAAATAAAACGAAACGAAATGAAATGAAATGAAAATGTTGGAATTGTCATTGAACTGCATTTCAATTGTGTTAACTTTAAAGTTTAAACACTGTTAATTGAACATTCACGAAACGCTTGAAATTGAGTTGAATTTGTGAATTCGCTGGCAAAGCTGTAATTTACGTTTTAATTAAGCAAAGCGAATGCTCTGAAAATTGCTTTTCGAGAATTAAGGCCGAAATCCGAATTTTATGTGTTTATTTGCACAATAATTATAATTGAACGAAATTAATAATTTACGAAACGTTTAACAGTGAATAGTAGAGAAGAGTGAAAGAAGACTTAATTATTGCATTACGCAGCGTTGCGAACGATGACAGGTGATTAATTAGAGTTATCAGGATATTTGCTGTCAGTAGTTGGTTACAGTAGTTGAAGGGCAACCAAGTGAGGCACTCTTCAGTGGTGCACGCCAACGTTTAAAAAGGCATTAAAAAAGAATCGACTTCCGTATTCAAAATAAGTTTATTTTCAATGCTTACACACAATGAAGTATGAACTAGATTACATTTTATGTGTTTATTTCGGATGAATGACAAGACAGTTGCGAAGACATTAATTATCCGACCGTTTGCAATCGGGAAACGATGTAATCGCAGCGTCAGGAATGCGTTCAACTTTCAGCATCCTCCAAAAGCGGAGGCAACGTAGTGCTTCTGATTCCGCCGCCGTTCAACTGCGCTCTTCGTGAACACGTTTCCAGAACTTTATTGGAAACGTTTAACGAGCTGAATGCAGTCAACCACTTTGAGATTAAATCTCGTTCTGGAACTCGAAGTGTCAACGAAATACCATCGATGTCCTTTCGCGGCTGAATCCGTAGCAAATTCTCGTCGCAACGTTTAATCAGAGACGACTTGAGATTAATTGTCGCCAACGCGGTGCGAGCGCATGGCAGCAGTCGCAGAGGATACAAAACTGCGAAATGTTCGGTGGCCGTTCGATGTATAACAACCAAAACTTTTTGCGCACTTTGAGGTTGCTTCTGTCGCACAACTTCCAAAACTCCGGTAAACTCGTCGACATTACGAATACTCGAGTCCAATGTTTCCATTATTCGCGTATTTGCACAAGGCATTGCACACTGATAATTTGAAAACGCTTGTAAACAACTGTTGCTTTTACTGTTGCATTCAGTTAATTGTGAGCGCAAATCAGCGTCAGAGTCACAGTCGACACTGTTTTATAATAACGAGCTCATTGAGCGTTTGACGCAAGTCGACTGCGAACGTAAACATCTTCGAAGAAGTCTGAGAGGTGTGTCAGTTAAAGGCGGTATTTGATCCAATCGCTCACTTTGATGCAATGCATAACACCAGCACAGCTCGGAAATCGCTGCGTTGGCCTTATAAACTTGAAATTACGAAAATCACTGTTTTTAATGTTGTGTGTTCAACTACACACCACCAAATTACAAAAATAATGTCTGTAATAAATATTTGTAAATCAACTGAGTCGACATCAATTCCGCTGTCTGCGACAATCACTTCTCGCTCTGACTTTGAAACTCATTTTTTACGCACATTTTGCTGCTCACTGAAACAAGTGTTCACAGTTTCCTTTAAAATACATTTCCGTGTAGTTTAAAGTTTAAACAATAGTTCGTGAAAAGATTTCATTCCATTGTTTCACTGCGATCAACGTTCGCATTGATTCACAAATTAGTTTCAATTTGTTATTGTGCTATTTTCGACACATCGCGTAAACTGCGATATTTTATTAAACAGCAATTGCTTTAATTGCAATGCAATAAATTTAATTATTCGAATGTAATGCTTGACGACAATTATCTGAATGTGTGGTCAACAATTGAACACCTTTTCGCAAATATTTGTGAACACACATAAAAGTTTATGTATGTTTTCGTGATAATGAATCTTCGGTTGACACACATTCGCAGAAATGATTTTCGTGAATAACTTCGATGAGAAAACAGTGTTTCAATGTTTTTTTAAAAAATGTTTGCGTGTCTCGAGTTTGGGATTGTTTTTTAATCTGTACTCAAAATCAACAAAACAAAGATTTCGCAATTAAATAGAAACGAAATTAGCGTATCAAAATGAAACTGCACATTCAACCTTTCAGTTCATTGCGATTGTAAAAAACATCTCAAAATTTTAAATGCAAGAGTTAAGATTGAGAAATTTTATGCAGATAAAAGCAGCGATTGTGTTTGTCTTTGTATTTGTTATTCACTCGAAAAGAGTGTTTTGTCGCATTCGTATTTCTGTAATCCGCCCACGGCTACTTTTCATACACGAATACATCAGTAAAATAATGTATATTATGTATTTTTTGTTTAAATTTCAAAGAAAAATTTTGAGTGCTTCTCGAAGTGCACACGCGTTATTACATAATGGGAATGTTTTTGAGATCACTTTTCCAGTGTTTGTCAGCAATAAGTCAAAGAACTTTCCGACAAAATGCTGTTTGCATGTGTGTATGTATGTGTGTGTTAAATGTTGTTATTAATTTAATGAACCACTTTTTATCTTACGTCAAACGCTATCTTCATTGCCAGAAGTGATCGCAAATTTAATAAACGAGAGACAACGACCATCGCAGCAGCGATTTACAACTTTTTTAAAAGCAGCAATTGCCAAACAAACAATTATAATGCATTTGAGAAGTGATTTTTGATCGCAGCAATTTTGTGTGCGTTCGAAACTTTTCTCATTAACTTTCGCTTTCTCATGCATTCGCAATTTGCAATTTCGCTTTTCGAACAGTGACATGAACAGCGAAAGTGATCGCACATTTTTCTTACGGCTACGCGAAATAACAAATCAGCGAATAATAATGAATGAAGAGTGTTGCGCGACTTGCAAGAAATAATACGCAAATTGCGAACATAATGGATGATTATAACAGACATATAATATTTGCTTAGCATCAAGTCGAAAAAAAACTATAAAACTAATAATTATTGAATCGGTTCAAAAAACTTTTATTGAACACTCAATAGCTAATGTTGCGTTGCAATGGTTTGTGAAATGCTTTTTGCTTGAAAAGTGAAAGGCAATGCGAAGTGAAGCGAATGCAATGCATTCGACGTTAGAAACGTGAAAACGGTTTTTGTGAACAGTCGAGTATCACGCATTGCGTTTGAAAGCACAACTGTTTTTTTTGTACTTTGCGACGCAAAAGCATTTACGTAACAAGAAGTAATAAATATGCGCTAAAAATGCATGCAAACTTTCCAGAGGCTAATTATTTCAACATATCCTTCTATTTTCAGATTTTGTTGTTTTTGTTCTTGTTCTAGGAATACTTGCATATACTAATCGATTTGTGTGCGCCAAACTTATTTGAAGTTGCACTGAAGTGACTTTATTGTCGAACGATTTACAGTTTCGGAAAATTCGTGTTTAAAATAAAACAACAAAAACACTGCATTGCAGTGAAAGAGAAAAGTGCGAAATGAACGAACGCTTGCTGCTTGCTTGTGTTGGTTTATCATTAAAGCGTTTTGAAATGTCGCGATTAGCAGACAATTGAAACTTGTGATCATATTGATTAACTCATATTTTTCAATGCTTTTTGCGGCGTTTATTTCCTCGCGGAAAAACAGAATCATAAAGGAAAATGCAATGAATGCGAATGCGATGCGTTTATTACTTAATTGATCGCCAAAAATGGTGATCTTTTATTTTGCGCTTCTGTTTCGTAACTTGTTTTGTCATTGAATCTGAAGCGCATTGAAAACTGTAATTACTGAAGGTTCTGAACCTTTCTCTTCATTTATGTTTTTAGAACTACGCAAAAGAGCACAATGTAATTGCTTTTATTAAATCAATTTAAAAGAGAATACGTAACTGTTCACTGTCAGCAGTTAACTGTTTATTGCTCTCTTTATGAACATTTTATTGTAATTTTAGTTTTGCAACATTTATTTTCAACAAAACCACAATTAATAATTAAAATTTTTTACACATTTTAAAATGCATGCTTGAATTAAATTCTTGTGATCATTGAACACCATTTGAAAGCGACGACTTCGAAAGCGCTAGTTTGAAAAATTGGTAATTATTATTTTTTAGGTGTGAATTGACAGCTGTTTGCTTGTTAAATATTGATTGTGAAACGTAATTCGGTTAATTCAACAAAAATGCGCTCAAAAAAGTTTTCAATGTTAAAACACAATATATTTACGAATAATTGCACTGGAAACACATGGAAGGTGTAAAGGGAATGAAGATAGTTATTATTGTGTTACTTGTTGGAGAAGTGTTTACTTTCAGTGATCACATATTTGAGTCAACAAGAAATGAAAAACTTAAGATACTGAATCGGAGACGACGTGCGTTAAATTATGAAACTAATCGCAGTTCACATTTTTTATCCAATGCCAGAAGTGCGAAAAATGATAGGAATCGTAAGGTTGTTTCCGCTCAAATGGCGCAAGAACAAATGGCTTCTCCGCGAATGTACCGATTCGGTTTCGGTACAGGAGGACTCGGTTTGGGTATTTTATGTGGTCCGCAAACCGGAGTGGGTACTGGTGTTGCCACTAGCACTGTTTCTCCAGTTTCGCTTGCAGCAATTTTAAATCGCCTCAGAAATCGATACGCCAGACGTTGCGTGAACCGATACGGTCAGAGAGTCGCTTGTCCATACGCTCGACGTGGACGTGTGCGAAGAACCAGACGTGCACAACGTATGCGATATTCACCGGGATCGTTTCGAAGTGCTTCTAACGTCACTTCGAACGCAAGTCTAAAGAAGAAAGATTTCAAATCTCAAAAAGTGAATCAATATAAGTTGTGATGAATTAATTGTTTGCGCACAACTTTTATATAACTGTATTTAAGCGATTAAAAAGTAAATAATGAGAAATAAGAAGTACAAAATGTGGTTTCTCAAAATTTATGTTCTTCATTCAGTTTTCTCTGTTATTAAATGTTTAACAATTAATTTTCATTTGTTCTGAAATAAAATTTCTATATTTAGCAGCGAGTTGTTCGTTAATGAGTGAACTGAAGATTTAAAAGTTTGACACATTTTTCGAAAACACAACTTTTAAAATAATCTTAGCAACACATCAACTATGATAACAGCTTTCAGCGTTTTTTCAAAAACATTTCTGCATTCATAAAAACAAATATAAGAAACAACAAACAATCGAATACATCGAACTACATATTCTATTGCAGCATGAGTAATTGTGAACAAATGACAGACAAAACACAGACAAATACAAAGTGCAAGTTGTGACGTTTGAAGTATGTTTTTAAAAATTCGGCGAAAAATGTTGAATAAGCGAATAAGAAAACATTCTTCCTGAGTTACGTATCAAATTCTGAAGAACTGATAAATGAACAGATAATTGGCACTCACAGTGTGTCTCAGTGTGTGATAAATACATTTTCAAATAAATTGACTCCCAGTGAGAAAAGTGAGATGAAAAGTTGTAACACATTGCAATGCGTACGTATTACGTTGAACATCACAGCAACACATCTTTGATTAAGTAATCATTAATATCGCAAATTGCGAGTAATTTTTGTAATTCATAAATTATCATAAAATGCTTTTGTTGTTCCTCAATTATTCATTGTTAAAAAATATTTTTAATTCATTATAAAATAATCAATTCTCACACTGCTTATTATAGTTGTAATAGTTTCTCGACAAAACAAAGGATTGCATTTCGAAAATGTCTGCTACTGAAATTATGAATGTTTGGTAGTACATAAAAATAAGTGTGAACACTTTTAATCTTAATCACTTTAACATATAACGTACAATTACTGTCTAAATTGACATGTATTTTAATAGTGTTGACATGCATTACAATTGATGTTATTTTTGTGCGCGAAAAATATATTTGCTAATTAATTTATCCTTGTGTGAAATGAATTATTAATATTAGTCGAAATTCATTCATCTTATGTCGTGCATTTACGTAAGTTATGTACGTAAGCTGCTTGACTAATTTAAAATGCAAATTCAATTTTTGTAATTAAGCAAAAGTGATCATCTAAATTAGCACAAAAGTAAATTAGTTTTTCAGTTAACCTACTAAACAATTCCTTGACACTGAAGGACACTGATCAACAATCGATTACTGGTCTTCGTTTGAACAGAAGCACTCGAAATTAGTTAAAAACATTCGCTTGCTTTATTTAACCAACATAAAAAATAAAAGTGTCAAATTAAAAATGCAAAAATTTCAATGCGAAATATATTTGTTTCTTTTGTTCAATTTGATTTTAAGCAAATTTTCATTTTCGCAAAAATACGAAACAATCTATCAATTATCTGTAAGTGTAATAAAGATGACAATACATTATTTGTTATTAACTTCAGCTTCTGCATTCACCAAATCAACCGTTTTACAAACTAAGTCCATGTAGTTACAATGGTTTAGAAAACAATACATCAGTGTTCATAAAAAGCGTATCTAATTTTTTCTTTGGCCCATTCCAAATTTATCGAATTCGATGCTACTGCCGTCGTCCGATCTTCATTGCGAATACAGGAACAACAACAGATCAAACGGGTGCAACGGACGCAACAGATGCTGGGGATTCAACAACAGGGGCATCAAAACTAATGAAACGTCAAAGAAATCACAAAAGTCGAACAAATAGACAAAGGTATTTAGATCAGCAAAGAAGACGGTATTTATGGTATAATAGACTTTCGTCACAACAACGAGGCAAGAAAGTACCAATTTTAAAAGTTGGTAATTAACTAATCTTTTCAAGTTGTGCAAACAAAATATAATACTAATTTAATTTAACTGCAAACTTTGCCACTGTAATAAGATTGGTTTTCATAATAATAATTCAGCAATATTAAAGAGTATTATAAAAAGCTCATCTCATTTTCACAAGAAGAATTTATCGCATTCAATGTCCTTGTCGTCGTCATAGATCACATTGAATTCTGGAAAAGTGACAAATCCAACGGTTAATGACGACAAAACACATCCTGTGATATTCGCAGGGACATCGAAAGTGATGAAACTCAAAAGAATTCTGAAAACTGGAAGCAGACTAATGTTGCAGACCTTGATGCCTTGAATTTAATAAAATAAATAATTTGAACTTATTTGGAATATGTACCGTACTCCCGCGTATATAAGGACATGTCCTTATAAGTGAGACCGTTCTCTTCCTAGAAAGACTTTGAGGTTCATTAAGGACATGTGCTTACTAATCAAAACATAGGAAAAAGTCTTGATTAGTCACATTTTTAGCAAGGACAGCTATTGTTAATGTTTTTTGTTATGTTCATTGTTAGCTGATCATTTTTAAAATCACTTTTTAGTCTTGATTTAGTAAGACATGTCCTTATACCACGAATTATAAGGACACCAGGTCAGTATTGATTTATAAGGACATGTCCTTATATACACGGGAGTACAATAGTATGAACTTCATTTCCACAACTATTCACGATGTTGGAATAAAATGATGTTCTTGTTAACTAAAAACTAATTCAGAACCCTACCACAATCGAACATACACGTACATGTATTTTGCGAATTGTTAAGTGTTTACAAGTGTTTCACCAGATTGTGTTTACAATCCAAAATTTTAGGCGCCTCATTTGAAGCTATTAGGGAATTAGTATTTTCAATGTCTTATATTCATCTTCCAATTGATCTTTTGCAAGATACGATTTAATGTTAGTCAGGATTTGATGCTTCTCTCAATTTATTTCAATCTATGATTTTAAAAAAGAAAAATGGTAATTTTGATCTCATCTTTATTCTCATTCGTATTTCCACTGATTCATTTAAGCAAACTGCAAATTTTTTTCGTGAAATATCAATTCAGAATCAATGCTTTCATTCTATCAATTAATTAAATTCATATGCTTTTATAAATGGAAGCTTTGCAGACGGGAAATAAAGTGTGTTTTTAAAAAGTCACTATCATTAATCAATTGACAATCTTTCCATCGGAATCATCGGTGTTTTCGGAAAATTTTCAATGAATTGCAAAC
>NCKV01000262.1:0-21331 GCA_003675905.2 Leptotrombidium deliense
TTTCATTCATGTACTTGAGTCAGCAAATATTGTGTATACGCAATTGCAATTAATTCGCATTACTTGAATATTTTCTCATTCGTGTCAATAGTATTGTGCTTCGTGTAAATAAGAGTAAAAATGTCGTTCAACGGAAGCAGCTGCAAAGGTGCGACAAATAACTGTAAATTTGATTTGAATGCCATTCAATGTGTCGACAAATCGGTGGTTTATATTTATGAATGCGTGTCATCAGTGGCTGTTTACAGATTCGATTTGTTCGCCGGTGAATACAAGCATAAAGAAATTGAAGGCTCTGTTGTGATTGTTGGACACGAACAGCAACCGATTTACAGTTTATTATTTATGAATTCTTCGAACAAGTTTCATAGGAGCGAAGCGATCACCGAGAGAATGCTTATTTCTGTTCAATCACCGTTTTTGATGTATAAAAACGAATGCAACGAAATTTTCTGCATTTGGTTCAGAAATGAATACGAATGTAAACGAATTGCATATCGCCTCAAATCTCTGATCTCAATGTTTACGAGAAATGATAAATTTGTGCGAAATTATGAATACAAAGTGAGACAGTTTGAAAAGACTGCAAATTATGGACAAAGTTACCCGAAAAGATACAGATCAAAGCAATTCTATGGAAATCGAAATTTGCTTAATCAAAATGATCAAACTTATTAATTTATTTCATTTTGAATATTTAAAGCACTAATTAATGTATTTTTTGATTTCATTATTTTGTTTGCATTTAACGCAAAACAAACGATTGAATTTGAATATTAAATTAAATTAAATAATACTTATTCGTAAGAATTTGTTTGTTTATTGTTTTGTTCTTAAAAAGCAGTTTTATTATTTGTGAAATCAATAAGTGACCTTTCTATTGTAAATGATGTCATAACTGTCCATTTGCGATACTTACATTAATGTTGTTCACTAATGTAACATACAAATGTGTTTCTGATGTT
The DNA here is from genome assembly GCA_003675905.2 of Leptotrombidium deliense. Taxonomy (NCBI): domain Eukaryota; kingdom Metazoa; phylum Arthropoda; class Arachnida; order Trombidiformes; family Trombiculidae; genus Leptotrombidium; species Leptotrombidium deliense. The sequence goes on from NCKV01000262.1 coordinate 966, forward strand.
TGCATCCTTGACCTGTGATAATTAAATCTTTTTTTGTTACAAATTACAAATAAATGAAAGGCAGGCAAATGTAATTTAGCAACGAAATTTATTACTGCACATAAAACTGGATTGATTACATGTTTGCAATATTAATGAGACTAGCGATGATGATTATTCGAAAATCAATTCCGTGGGTAAAAAGCCGGCGAATTAAATGCGGTGACCATAATTTTTCATCTCAAAAAACATTGACAACATTCATTATGTGTTCATTTAATTAGCTTTTAATCAAAACACGAAATAAAACTAAAATAAGAAACTTTAATTCAAACTTGAAAACTGTTCATTGAGTTAGTTAGTTAGTTAGTAAAGTTGCATTTTGACTGTTTTTGAAAATAAATCGCTTTTCTTTCAATACTGTCATTATAAGGTGTGTCAAAGACTTTTTCTTGCACTGCTAAACTTATTAATAGCTAAATGATTGTTGTTGCCATTGTTGTTATTGTTATTATTATTATTGTAATTAAATGTCTGAGCGCAGACAACAACATCGCGATAACTGTGATCATGATGATGATCACTTGCATCACTCGCAGCTGCTGCTTCGCAAACATCGAATTTATAGTAATTTAAGTCTGTATTTAACTTGTGAATTGCACTGAATGGTTGCATTCGAATTGCTTCTTCGTACGACGGCGGAACGTCGCTTTCAATGTCGACCGAAGTTTCGTTGTACTCATTACTTCCAGCATAGTAAGAATCGTCGAATCGATGTACAAACTCGGACGAAGATTGCGTGTAAGCGAGCTGATCGTCGACATTACTCGCTTCTTCTGTTCTTTGCCGGCAAACAGTTGTCGTTATGCTTCTTCGCGATTCTTTTCGTCTACATTTGTTTATCATTGGAATCAATAAGACGAGAATTATTGCAACGAACGCGATCGAAGCGATCGAAGAGTAAAGATGATTTTTGTTCAAAGTCGGCGTTGAACATGAATTTCTAACGAAACCCCAGTAATAAATGCGATTACAGTTTTTATCACCTCTTTTGTGTAAATTGTATTGCTTGCGAAATGAATCGGACATTGATACACAAACTCCGTTTACGCAAATTAAACCAGTATCGCAATCATTTGAGACACAAGTTTCCGCCAACTTTTTCCGTATTTGTTCAGAAACGGATGCGATTCTTCGTTCCAACTTTCCGTCAGAGACACAATCACTGCTGTTCACTGAATACACGTAACCTTTGCCACAGTCGCACTGTTTGTGGTCAGAACATTCAACGTTTATCAGCGGTTTGCAGTCATCGTTCGAAGTGCACGATTTATTGAACATTTTCAATTTTAAACAAAAATGACAACTTTTGTGAGCGAAAATTGTTGTTACGTTGATCAAGTTGAGAGAAAGTTTAAAGCGAATGATATTCGAAGCATGACCCACATTCGGTGTCTAGAAACCAGCAACAGACTCATATTTATGTATTCACAATAGAAACGAAACGAAACGAACAACGAACGTATTCGATGCGAAACTTTTTAGTCATAGCAACACGACGACCAACGGACACTGACAATAAGTATACCTTTGTAACTGTTGTCGTGTATTGAGTGACTGTGTATTTGTGTGTGCTTTATGTTTGCCGTTGTTTCTGAAGCGATAAAACGTTCGATATTTTGCGACGAATCGACAGCAAAAATGAGCGAAAAGAAAATATAATAGCAATGCAACGAACAGCAGAACAATTTTGAGGCAAACAGTCGATGGTTAAAATATATAATAAGAATGGTAATCAATTACAATATTAATGCACAACTTATTACAAGTCACGCGAATTCGGTTACAATTGAAATGTGTGTTGTGTGCGCTTTTGCAATGTTGACAGCGATGGCCATCGAATAGCAAATGAAGAGGTTTTTTAATGAAAAGTATCGACAAAATGCGGTGTAATAGTCGACGAGTATTATCTGTAATAAAATAGGCACTCTTTTATCGATCCTAGGGTGTAGTCAAATATTAATATGTTACTTTTCTTTCTTTTTTGCTTTCGCATGTCGTTTCGTATACTCTTTGTCTCATTTTTTCTAATTCGTTTACTTTACTCTTGTTCAAATGTTTACCTTTTTTTCACAAAAAGTATATTTGCAAATACAAATAATGCAGCACCCTTTTAAAACATTATTCATTTTACGTGACTTGTTTAGATGAACAGTTTTAAATGAGAGAGTATTTTTAAATAACTTTTTCATGCTTTGTTGTAAATAATTAAATGACTTGAGTATCACGATTAAACAGTAACTGTTTCAGCATATAGATGACACTACAGTCTATGTTCACAACTTTTTTAGTGTGCGAATAGTAAATCACTATTTAAACAAACAACTCTTTAATTGCACGTGAAGTAAATTAAGATATCATTTATTTAATTGAAAGTATCGCAACTGACAGCATTTAAAAATGGCCAAGAAATTCGAAAGGCTCTCGAAGAACCTTCGGCAGATGAAATTTATGCAAAGAAGCAAAATTATTTCAGAAACAGCGACCGAAGAAGAAAATGTGCTGAAAAAGGTGATTGAAAGTAGTGGAAAGGAAATGTACACTTTTTTAGACGGTTTTGAATTCTGTGAAAACCTAAAATACGGCAGAATGTCTTTTAAAGGCATGAATATAGACATCGAAAAGTTAATGAAAGAAAATGAAACTGAGGAAGACGTAGAAAGAGAAGAAGTTGACGTTACACGTGAACAGATGACTAAACGAATGTTGAATGAGAGCGAAATTAGTGAAAGTGATCGACATAAACGACCAAAGAGGAAGCGAACGAAATACATTCGACCAGTTGACGACAACTAAAATTTTATTTTAACATTTTCCATGTTTCAAAAAAAAGCAAAGCCAATGTGTGTTTAAAAAATCAATCTCAAATGTTATATGAAATGAAATGAAGTGAAATTGCAAGACATGAAATGAACATGTTTGCAAGAACAGCTGTAATTCGTTATTACACTCTGTAATCGTCTGAAAAAAATGTTTATTTACAGAGTTGAACAAAAAGAGGTAATTTGATTACTTAATAGACTGTTTTTTATTACAAAGTGTCGCAGTCTATTCATAGTGAACAATATGTTTCAATAAAAGCGAAACAGCGAATGTTTGTAAATAAAGGTGAGTTTGTAAAAATTGTTTTCATTTTTGTTGTTCTGTTGCTGCGAGCTGGTGTGAAAATATGTGATAAAAGATGTCGCGTAATTCGAGTCTGTGCAATAGGCTTGAATCGTCCATTTCGCAGTAAACACAAAAGTATGGAAGAAAAAGGCCGTTTTAATGGCTGTGTGAGCAAATAGCGAACGTTTGCATACATATTCACTGTACGTTCGCCTTTCGTTTCGTTTAATATTTTCTACGCCATTTTAACGGAAGAACATAGATGATTGTGTTTCGTTTAATCACTTGACGCGTGTTTCGATACGCGTGAGAATAAAAGCGAATTGAAAAGCGAAGACTGTTCACTGCTTGTGTTTGAGGTGCGCTTTTTCGTCGTTTTCGCGAAGCACTGCATATTTTATGACACGCGAATTGGGCGCCAATTGAGTCGCGATATATTTTTCGTTCTTCGGACACGTCTCACGGTAAGTAATGTTTACCGCCTAATGTGTACCGGCTGTTCAAATGATTTATTTTTTTACGTGCTGTTCATACTATGCGTTTCGTTAGGCTTTCGCTGTTTTTCGATCACTTTTGAAATCGCCGCTAATTGTCGTTCACTGGCCTCATTTGTGTCAACGGCGATGATCATTCGTTCGCATCAACTATGGTTTTAGACTTCGATACTCGAGAGTTTCTGGAAAATTTGAGAGCCACAAAACCGCCGTACGAATGTCCGATCGCTCGCTGTGGCAAAATTTACAAATCTTTCGCCGGTATTGACCACCACTTGCATCAATCGCACGCAATCTGTGAGCCGACGACACCTGTAGTCGCTCCTCGAAAAGGCCGCATAAATGCGAGCAGCAATCGCGCAAAGCGGGAGAAATCTCCGTCTCCTGCGACTTTGATGCGCACTCCGGCGCGAGAGGCGCTAACTTATGCCGAAGCACAAAGAATGATCGAAGTGGACATCGACGGCAGCATTCATCGTATAAACATAAATGAGCCACTAAACATTGTGTACATCGATGGCAAGAATGGTTTCAATGTTGACGCTGTGATCGACTCTAGGAGCAATTTGAACGATGCAAAAAGTAAAACAGATGTGATCGCCGGTAAAGGCAAGAATAAAGATAAAAGTAAAACGGGTAAAGCCAGTAAACGCAATAATGGCTCTGTGGCTACCGGAGTCGAGGTTCCGCCTCCAGAACAAGCGCCAAAATTACCCGAACCATCTTTTCGTGTCATAGAAAACTATAAGGCACCAGAAGCACATCCGAGACCGTCGTCGTACTTCAGGTACATCGATAAATCTCAAGAAGAGTTGGACGATGAAGTGGAATATGACATGGATGAAGAAGACTGTGCGTGGCTTGATTTGATCAATTCGAAACGTAAACAGGACGGGTTAGTGGAGGTAGAACAAGATACTTTTGAACTGCTAATGGATAGATTAGAAAAGGAGTCTTATTTTTTAAGTCAAAACAGTGGTAAAGACGTTGGACCTGCAATCGACGAAGACGCCGTATGTTGCATTTGCAACGACGGCGAGTGTCAAAACACGAACGCTATACTTTTTTGTGATATGTGTAATTTAGCCGTGCATCAGGAGTGTTACGGTGTTCCATACATACCGGAGGGACAGTGGTTGTGTCGGAGGTGCTTGCAATCGCCTTCGCGCGCAGTTGACTGTGTTCTGTGTCCCAACAAAGGCGGTGCATTCAAGCAAACTGATGACAATCGGTGGACTCACGTCGTTTGTGCGCTTTGGATACCGGAAGTATGCTTTGCGAATACTGTTTTTCTTGAACCAATCGATAGTATTGACAACATACCATCAGCGCGTTGGAAACTGACGTGTTACATTTGTAAACAACGTAATACTGGTGCTTGCATACAGTGTCACAAAACCAATTGTTACGTTGCGTTTCATGTCACTTGTGCACAACAAGCAGGACTTTACATGAAAATGGAAGCGGTCGAAGAAAGAGTTGCGTCAGGGAATGTGCATCGAAGTGTTCGCAAAGCGGCCTATTGTCACTCGCATGCACCTTCGGACGAAAACGGTTCTGCATTAAGTGGAGTTTACAACAGTGGCGACGATGATGATTCTCGTTCGAGTATAAGCAAAAAGCATCAGCTTGGAATCGAAGCCGCATTTAAAGAAAAGATGAAGAAGGCGAGAAAAATACTCGCAGAAAAAAGATCAGCAATGCCGGTGGTTTCAATTCCAACAATACCACCTGATCGTTTAATGAAAACCGCCGATATGATTCACATGCCGAAACGGAATCAATTTATTCAAAGGTTACTCGGTTATTGGACACTGAAACGACAATCGAGAAATGGTGTACCATTACTGCGCCGTTTGCAGATCAGTTACACTGGTGCGAAGCGGGGCGAAGAAACAAGAGACGACGACGAACAAGCAAAGAAAATGAAGGAAGAATTAAAGAGTTTGCAAAGGTTGCGACAGGACTTGGAAAGAGCGCGTCTATTAATCGAACTAATAAGAAAACGTGAGAAACTGAAACGAGAATCCATTAGAGTGATGCAACTTTGCATTGATATGCAATCAAGACCGTTTAGTTTGTTTTTGAAAAAAGTTTTGCATCTATTGGAAGCGAAAGACACACATAAATTTTTTGCCGAACCAGTGAACACCAAAGAAGTACCCGATTATTTAGAGTTTATAAATGATCCCATGGATTTCAGTACCATGAGAACCAAAATTAATAATAATCAGTACACTTCGTTTTCTCAGTTTGAAGCCGATTTTCACAAAATAATCGATAATTGTGTGTACTATAACGACAAGGAAACTGTTTACTACAAAGCTGCGTGCCGTTTGCGTGACACCGGCAGACACATAATAAAAGAAGCGAAGCTGCAAATCTCTCGTGTTGGTTATAACGAAGCATGCGGCACTCATTTGCCTTCTGGTTTTAATGACGAACCCCAAGATGATATAAGCCGAATCGCTAATGAACAGAAGCGATGGGAAGAACAGTTGAAAGAACTTAACGAAGATCTGCATCGTGCTCAACAGGCCAAGTCCGGTGGATCGAAAACTAAAAAGCTGCAAATTTTGACCTCTCAAATTGCTCACGTGAAAAGACAAATGTCGCTCCTCAATCCCACCGGTTTTACATTTCCTACAATCGATTCGTCGAAAACTTCACAACACGATAAGAAAAATGACGAATCTGCGAAACTAATTGAGAACATTATTCAAAATAATCGTTCGCCTCGAAACGGTCTGTTAATGAGTGATGCTGATTGTATCACTTCACCCTTGAAGTCAGAGGGCCGTCGAACAATGAACTCTGTGTCCAGTGTCTGTTTTAACGAATTACTTACTCCAAGAAAGGATTTGAAAAGTTCAAATGGTTTGTAATTTGTTTTATACTGCAATAATAATAATAATAATTTATATATCAACAGAATCTCCAAACAAGAAAAGTAAATCTCGAAATCGTGTACCATTAAAAAACAAGAGCAGTGATATCATTGACACTAACGGTAATTCATATTGTAGTGTTGTTTAGATTTAAAATATGTGTGAAATCGCAATTAAATTTAGGAGAGATAAATTCAGTCAACGATGAAACTTCGAAAACGGATCCAGCCGCTTCATCTCCATTCTCATCTTTATCACCTCTTTCTTCACACACTGCGAACAACAATAATAGCAAAACATACGCTAATTTAGAAAATGGTTCGCACTCACGTTGCTCCTCATTCAATAAATCTCCCATTCATAGGACATTGACAGCTGATGCGTCCACTTGCACCTCTACAAATATGTTTGCCGTTACTTCGCAGTCGTTGACAAAAGATCGAGCGAACAGTGAGTGCATGCGATTTCTTCTAAATTACAATTCGTTATTCTATTTTTTCTCGAAGGAGTCAAAAAACGTACGAATAAAAATCACGGTAACAATCGTTCAAAAAGAGTCGCAAGTGAAACAAACTCATTAAACTCATTGACGAACAATGCGCCTCCATTTCCCAGCGCTTCATTGCCACAAACTGATAGCTTCAAAGTTTATCGTTCAAATTGTAAGTTATTGCATTACGTGTGTGTTCATCAATGTTCAATCGCTTGTTTGTTTGATTTGTTCAGTAAATTCGAGTAGTGATTCGGATGCCAAGTCGGAAAGTTCGCATTCCAGCAGTGCGTCGAGTTCGTCCAGTGGATCATCTGCCACATCGCGAAGTTATTCATCGCGTTCGTATACTGCGTCTGAAAGTAGTTGTGAACAAAGTGAAGGCGGCACTCGTAAATCAACAAGAAAGTCACCGAGAAGTAAATTACCCGTGTAACCTTGCATTCTTTAATGCTTACATCCTTTCTTCATAAAGGACCGACTTCCAGGTCGTCACGTTCTGATGTTTCCATCGAAAGTCAAAACCGGATACCACTTGAACCGCTTGATTTAGTTTGGGCAAAATGTAGAGGTTATCCATGGTATCCAGCATTGGTAAGACTTCCATTGCAGATTTCATTGTGAATGAGAAATCAACAATTTTGTTTCATGTTGTGATAAGTTGGTTTTGTTCTGTTTTGTCTTTTAGATCGTAAATCCAGATATGCCGAAAACGGGTTACTTTCACAACGGAGTGCCGATTCCTGTACCTCCCGACGATGTTTTGGCATTGAAAAAAAATCACACTGAACCCGTTTATTTGGTTTTATTTTTTGACGCAAAGCGAACCTGGTAATTAAAATTTTGGCGACAAGCTGACGTTATTTAATGTTCAATTTTTTTGTGTACAGGCAATGGTTGCCACGTAACAAATTGGAACCTTTGGGAGTGAACACCAGTTTAGACAAAGCAAAATTAACAGAATCGAGAAAACAGGCCGATAAAAAGGCAGTCAAGAAAGCATTTGAAAAGGCAATTATACATCGATGTCGAGTTACTGGTGAATCGACCGACTTTTCCGGTGACTCTAGTAATGAAGATTGAAGCACGTGAATTGACATCTTCGACGCTTCTCCTCATGCACATCTTTTGTACATCAATCTGGACACAATCTTCAGTTGTTTCATAGTTTGTAAATGTGTACCTCATCGTCTAATTCGTAAACCAAAAAGCGCAATTCTTTTTTGTAAACAAAACGATGTATGCTGTGAAGAACACGACAGCGTGTAGGATCCACACATAGATACCATTATACATATACCAAGCATTCATTTGTAAAGTCCATTCGTAATTGGAAACGTGAAGTAAATATTGGATGTGAGAAGTGTTTGGTTTACTCACGAAAAGCGTTTAAAGAAAGAAAATTAATAATTCAAGAAACAAATCAATATTTATAGTAAGAAAACAAAGATTTGAGAGGAAAGTGAAGCTAACTTTCAGATTATATACTAGTTAATTGGATATTATAGTTGTTGATTGCTTGTATTTATTCTCCTGTTCTTCACTTGTTTTTAAGTGAATTGCAAAAAAAAAAACGCAAATTGAATTGTAAACAAAACCGCAAACTTTCTTTCATTCGACTCATCACGAATTGATTACCCATTCGTTAATAATTATACTATATTTTTTATTTCCGAAATAAAGGAATGAAACTAAAGATGTAATTCGAATAATCATTCATTCGGTGAAACTTTTTGCAAATTTCTGTAACATTGCAAACCGTAAAGAATTGTTAATATTTAATAAAGTTTACTTGATTGCAAAACGTGGAACATTGCACTATAAGTTCATTAAAATCGATGAATTATTGATAACAAAATTAGTGATGCAATTAATGGTAAACTTGTGTTTTTGTAATTCAAAATTTTCATTGATTTGTTTCATATGTTTAAGGAAAAATATTCGCAAAAAAGAACAAAACATAAACGTAAATAAACGACGACTCGCTAAACAAATCAAGGTAAATTATATACGAAAATGATTGTCGTAATATTCTCTTTGAAATCAAATGAAAATAAATGCAATTCGAAACAATGCGAAATTTGGCAACTTGGGAGGTGGCAGTATTGTTGCGCCTGAAAATGCGTCCATTTCGCAGTTCGCAGACGAATGGAAGACGAGAAGCGTTTGAATGCAGTGTACGCTATTTCGCGGACAACATTTCGCTTTTCGCTCGATTTTAGCGCTTTTTATTCGATACAAGAACGACGCTGAAACGTGTGAACACTACTAAACATGCTTTATTTAGAAGATTATTTGGAAAGTAAGCGACTATTTGCTCTAATTTTTCGTGAATTGATGCGAGAAAAAGCAGAAAAATGGAACATTTCTGTTTCAATGTCGATTTGCGCCTTACTTTTCGCGCCAAATTTAAATTTCACTTATCGCTGCTTCCCATTTTGATGTTTATTTTAGTTACTAATTGATTTCGTCACTTTTTCGTAACTTCCGTTTCATATTTAGTTTCACTTTTGTTGTCAAGATATTGTATAGACATCGAGTATAGATTTCACCACGTGTTTTGATAAAAGTGTTTTGTTTTTATACGCTCTTAAACTTTATTGGACTTCAGAAACAATTGTCTTTTATTTCCTACTCGACATCAAAAAGTAAATAAAAGATAATAATTTGTTTGTTATTTCATTAGTGATCGAGCATTTGCCGCAAGAATTAAGGGACAGATTTACGGAAATGCGAGAAATGGATCTGCAAGTGCACAGTAAGCAATTGAATGCAATGTGTTTCGTTTTTCTTTATTCGCATTCTGTTTCTGTTTTCAGATGCAATGGATAGTTTAGATGAGCAAGTTAAAGTATTTTTTGCAAATGTAAAACGCATGAAACCAGAACAAAAAGAAGCTGAATATCAGCGAATTAAACATGAATATGTGAAAACATTAGAAGATGCTGAAGAAAAGGTTCACATAGCTAATCAGATATATGAATTGGTAGAAAAGTATTTGAAACGATTGGATCAAGAGTTACAGAAATTTAAGATTGAATTGGAAGCAGATAATGCTGGAATCACAGAAATTTTGGAAAAAAGTAAGAAACTCAATTGGAAGACAATTGTTTATTTAAAAATCTTAAAGGGTCTTTAGAGCTGGACAATCCACCACTTCCGGTGGTGAATAACGTGAAGGAAAGGAGGAAACAGCACAGTTTACAAAATAATATAAGCGCAGTTTCTAATGTAACGACCACTTCCATTCCTATCGGTGAGTTTCGCAGCTGTTGATTAACCTTCCCTTTAAATTCCATTGATGGAGCTTTAATCAGAACTCATCGTTAATTGTTTCACATTAGTTAAAGATCCAGTAACCATTGGTGCCTCGACTGGTTATGTAACCAATAACATGGGTAGTAGTCGCTCGAACGGTACATTCACACCGCTGTCCGCATTAGTTTCAGCGACGAGTAATAACACAAACGGAAACCTCCTTTTGTCTACCTCTCTCACCAATTCGAGTGTCACACCAGTTTCATGTCCAACAGCAAACTCGACTACTGTACTCTCCCATCCTAATCCTCTCGGTTACATCGGTGCAGGACATAATGCGATTGCTGCTGCAGCTTCGCAGGCAATCGCCGCCACACAACAAGTAAGCTATTTGTGAACTCAATGCATGTGGGTTAACTTTGTTTACTATTTCTAGATGCAACAAGGAAGACGTACTGCAAGTTTAAAGGCTAGTTATGAAGCAATTAATGCTGGCCTTCCGACAATAAGTTGTGATTTTAATACGTTTCGCGAAGGAGGAATACCTCCGTCGACTGTAAATACTGCTTTCTTAAACAATGGCGAAGGCCCGTCGTCTGGTTTACACAGAGCTACGAAGCGAAGTCGCACTTCTAGTCATTTACATGATACAGGTACCGTTGCAGAGAATCGCAGCGAATGTAAGCAGTTTGTCTCACAGACGATTCTTCAGAAGGGAACGGAGAACAGTGTGAATGGAGTTTCGATCCAAATGAACCTCTTTACTGTGTCTGTAATCAAGTCTCATATGGAGATATGGTTGCTTGTGATAACAACGATGTACGTTTTCTTAATATTCTTCATTTGTGTTTCATTGTTTTGTGTTCAGTGTGAGAGAGAATGGTTCCATTACGGATGCGTTGGCATTACACAACCACCGAAAGGCAAATGGTATTGTCCCACATGCACAGCGCTTCTTCAAATGAAGAAGAAAAACAGAAAAGAGAAATCTTGATTTTGCTTGTCGCACGACAAGTAAGTCGAAGAATTCACTGCTATGTGTACGATTCTTGCGATTTCACCTTTTGTATTACGAATGTGACAGTTAATTCACCGATCGATATGTCAGTGCATAAAATGCAATTAAAGCGAGAGAAATTTCTGTATTCCCCGGCAATATCCGTGGATCCGACTTTCAGTTTGATCCTTTTTCAAAAACGTAGATGTAGATAGCGCAGAACTCCACCATCCTACTCCACTAACCTTACGCCGTTTACGGATCCAACGGGGATTAAACCGACCATGATGATGTACACAATTATAGAAAATTTTTATTATCTCATAATGCTTAATGCTTAAGTGACAGAATTACAATGAGAAACTATTGACTATCAACTTTCTACACAAATAGTAGGTCATCATCAGAATCACTCTGATCATCACTTCCATTAATATCATCGCTATCTGAAGACAAATCAGTGTCTATTGAGCTGTCCATGTCCACGCTTATTGCTGAGGCATTATCGGATTCGAGTTCATCTAACACTTCATCAGTATTTTCCAAATTATCGTCGTCGCTGTCATCGTCAGCTAGATCGTTTTCCTCCTCTTCTTCCTCATCATCATCGGCTTCTTCGTCATCTTCTTCTTTGCAACGACCAACTTCGTATAGTCTGCACGCACTTTCCATTGGGCTTAACACATCACGATTGCTTTGATTTTCAACAACAGCGACAAAACAATTTCCAGGATCAACAGCCAAATCGAATATGCTTCTTTTTACATCAATTGTCGCAATGTTTGAGTAGTCATACGAATCAAAAGTACGAAAAGATGATCCATACGCGCTTTTACTTTCTTCGTCTTCAGAAATTTCTTCTTCAATCATTGCTGCGAAAGAATACGAAGTCAGAAAAGTAAAACGAAAATATAAACAAACCTCCGTATATCACATCTCCAGTTTCGTTGAATTTAATTCCACACTGATCCAAAGCGGGCACAGTTTTTAACAGCTTATAGGTTCTTAAATCCCACTGAAAATAGAAAAATTAAATGACAAAGGAATAGCGTAAGATTGCTTACAATTTCGGAATTCGATATAATCTCCCAACCATTAGGATGAAACACTCCGTTTATGAACTGATTGAATTTGTCGAATTTGTGAATAGGCGATGATGTTCTTACGTCCCAAAGAACACCGTCATTTAGCAACAATTCGTCAGACGGATTCAACGTCGCCTTGTTTTTCAGATATTTGTTCGATAAGTTTTCATCTTCGAAAGTTTTTATAATTTGAGTCGTATTTAAATCATACAACTGTGAATAGACATGATTAAAAATTTGAGTGTTCAATAGCAAGTCTTACGTGTGCAGAGTACGCGTGAGTTCCCAAAATTTTGTCTTGAGTTTGTTTACTAAATTCAACGTAATCATCTTCACCAAAAGACATTCTATAAAATCAGTAAATGTATTTAAGCAACTGTTACTGTTATTAAAAATGAAAAACTAACTTAATTTCAAAAATATCCGTAAACGTCCACAAAGCGGAGACTGGTTCACGAAATATGGAACACGTTAAGATCAATTTACCATCACGAGAAGGTTCAATGTGATTTAAAGCAGAGCTGTGACAATTATATGTTGCTTCGAGCTGTTTTCAGTAGTAGATATTAATATTAAACATTCTAAAACGAAAGTATAACTTACAGCACCGGAGTGTAAATTGAATGCCGCGAGTTCACCAGAAGCCGTTCCCAAAAACAGGAATTGATCGACATACTGTCAATTGTAAAATTAAATTAAATTAAATTTTAAAGTATTATATTTAAAGTAACAAATCTTACCGAAAAAGCGCAACTTGTGAAACTACTCGCACCCTCAGCGTCGCGGTAAGTTCTAACTGGTCTGAATCGGCTATAAATAAACTTTCTGTCGAATTTCTTTCCGTAAACACCACCGAATCGAGGCAAAATTTCGCGCTTTTGAAGACGAACAGCCATGTTTAACGGTGCTGCGTTGCGATTCAGGGGTTCGGGACATCGATGAGGAACGAATAAACTAAACGGTGGACAAGTCACAACTGGATTTTTACACAAAGCGTGTTGTTTTCTTAAATATTCTGTAATGATTGAATCTAAAGTAATTCGAGGAGTGCTACACTCGCCAGAAGTTTTCTTCAACACAGGCGTTGTTTGATATGAGCCGACTTGTGGTTTAACAAAATTCTTCTTAGAAAAAGGAGTACTCGTTTTGTTTCCGATCGATGAGCTACGATGAATACGAATTGGTGTCATCGTTGTTGGAGGAGTTGTTTGTAACGGTGTCACATGATTGCTGTTAACTACAGGCGGTTGTGATTGTGAAATTGTAACAGGTGTTACGACGGAAGCTGAGTTCGTTTGTATCGGTTGTGAAAAACTTGTGTTTGCTATTGGAATTGTACGCGATATTCGTTGATTTGGACAAGTAATTATTGGCAGTTGAGAAGACCCGAATTTTGACTGTTGTGGCGCAACGCGATGTAGAACTCGTTGCAAAGTTGCTGCAATTTCACTTAAACCATCAATAGAATCTCCTTTACTCGACAAATATTGGTATATAAGTTGAAGAACTTCTTTTTCGTTATATGTGATCTTAGTTTGTGCGACTACTTCAGCTTTAGTGATGTTCGCAGGCGACGGATCAATGTTTGTTGACATTGGTGCTCCTGTTACTCGCTCAATTAATTCCATACAGTATTTGCAGAATTTCACATGTTCCGATCTCTTATCTTGTAAAATTGGTTCTTTCATTAAAGTCTGTAACTGACCACTAGTAAACAAGGGCAATTTACTTATTATTTGTTTCACGGTTTCACTACGAGCCAGTCCACACAAAGCTCTGCAAGCCAAAGCGCGAATCGAATCTGCGTGTGTGATTGGTGTCTTCACGGTTAGCAAGTTTAAAAGAATCATTATTCCATTATTTGTTCGCAAGCAGTTCCAAAGCTTCGTTAACAAATCTTCACCACTTCTAAATGACTTCTTTTTCGCACTTCCTGATAACTGACGTCCATAAGTGCAACCGATTCGTGTTAAAGGTCCGCAAACGCAATTTATTATCACCTGCAACGCTGATCGTTTCACTTCAGAATCAAACACCAAATCAGTTTCTGCAGATTCCAAAATAACTCTCATTGCTACTACATTTTGTCCGTCTTGCATTTCAACGAGTTGAGTAAGTAACGCTTGAAACTTTGGACAAACTGAACAAACGACAAGAACATCGAGAGCGCTTTTTATCGTCTCGGCTTTTCCATTGTAATTCCAATTGAGAGAAACGTGAATCAGTGATATTAAATGCTTAACTCCATCGAGTTTGATCATCTCATCAACCGGTTTCCAATTAAATCGAAGCGGCATCATCTGAAGTAAACTCGACGTGCACTCTTCAATCGTTTCACCAGTGTAACGGGCGGCTTTGTTTCTGGATAAACTCGATGCCGACGAATTGGAAGACGACGAAGATTCTGAACGACGTAAATGTTCAGATTCGATGACAAGGTGTGCTTCATAGTATCGTTTTAGTGCGACACACACGTGACGAGCTGTTTGACGTTTTGTGAACAATTCGTCGTCTGTGTATTCTGATTCGTCTCCAAGTATATTTAAACGAAAAAGCTACACAAATTAATTACTAATCGAACAGAATGTATATGAATACTTACAACATTCATGATTTTTCTTAAACCATCCTGAGAATCGAAAAGATCCAAAATCTTACGGAATGCAAATGTTAGACTGAAAAACATGGTCGCGTGACAGCGACTCGAATCATGGGAACACTCTAAGCACCACAATACATAAGACACAAGTTCTTGAAGAATTGATGATGAATATGAACATATCTGAGAAGATCAGCAATAAAGAAAAATTAGGACATAAAATAATTGATCACTTACGATTTCCATGGTATCCTCATTATAAGCTAAATAATAAAGACATATCGAGACTCCTGTAGCAGCGACAGAAGGTCTATAGACTTGTAAAAGATGCTGTAATCCTCCAACATTAAGAAATTCAGACGAAAACTTCTTATGACATAAAAGTGACGCCAAGTACTGCAAATCGATTCAATTGATTAAACATTTCTGAACGAAAAGCAACTACTTTACCTTCAAAGCCTCAAACGCCAATCTTATGTCGTGATTTTCACTTAAATTGATATAGTGTAAAATCAAAGATAATGCGTTGTGTTCAAAAACGTGACAAAGCAATTCTTGATAGTCACCCATTGGAATTAAATATTGTATTATAAATCGCTGCTGCATTTCTGGAGTTAAAGGATACATTTGATGAGAACCAATCATATACGGCTCCACTTCTGCCCAACTGCTATTTGAACATTCATTGCTTAAAGGCGGAGGAGACATCACACTAGAATTCGATAGTCTTCTCTTCTTCGCTAATGGGAAATACGACACTTTGTTTGGGCTGAAAGCTTCACTAAAACTATGGTTCACTTTTTGTACAAATGTTGTTTCACTTGTCTCTTCTTTACCGTTACTAGTTGAACTAAGTTCTTTAAGCCTTTTCATCATAATTGGTACTAAACGCATGTTTTGATCCTTAAAATTCGCTGCTATTTCAGGAACTTCCATCGCAGCCGCCAACAATCCGGTAGCATACGACATAAGCGGTTCTTTGGCAGTTTCAGCCCAATTAAATAGCCTCGGTACCAACCCTTCTGTTTCATTAAAAACTACTGACGTCTCAAGGCCCGGTAATAAATCCAAAATTAAGCGACAAGAATTTGTTTGCAATTCAAAATCATCACGATTCATTAAATATACGTTTACCAACTAAAAACAGCGAATTATTTATAACAAACATTAAAAAGCGCTTCACTTACTTTACTCATAAATTCGTCATGTTTAAATAAATTTTTTAAAAGTACTCCGAGACAACAGTCTGGACGAGCTCTGCTTGGATGCCGGTCATCGAACGGATCAGGATCTGTTTTTATATACGACTCTGTTTCTTTTTCGATAAGTTCTGAAATTCTGCATAAAAAAGTGATTACAGCTTCAATAACAAAATACGTAAAATACTTACTTTTCCAACAAGCCAACTGGACTCTGTGAATTGTTTGTCATACATTCTTTTTCCCATTTTTCCAACAGATGACTTAACTCCGAGTTGCTGTCAATAATTGACATTTTTTAACGCAGCGACTATTTTAACGACGATTGATGACCGAAAAAAAGTAAACGTCTCATCTAAAAAGAAATTAACAAAAAGTGCGATGTTTTCGTTTACCGCACGTGTGTAAGCTTCTGAGGCCCAATCAGCCGATGTCGGCGGCGGCGGCGCAACACAAGCGCTGTTTTTGAGTAATTTACGTAACGTAAAAATGCTAATTAATTTGCAAATAGAAATTCGCGAACATTCGAACTAAATTGAACTTTTTTATTACTCATTTATATTCAGCTTACGAGTAGATATGACGTAAAATGCTTTGCTTTGTTGCTAATATTGAAAATTAAAAATTTTGACTTTTGTTTTCTCTTTATTTCATTACTAAAATCACATTGAGTGATATTTTGACAAAATTTCACTGAGAATTAAAATACATGAAATGAATACAAATTACGCAATTTCCATTTCACGTTCGATACCAACAAACTTCAATTGTTCTGTCGGACCGTATCTATAATCAAAGAATAACTCTTCTCCAGCGTGTATGGCACGTTTAGCGAATATTCCAATTCGATGGTCGCCGTTGACCATTAAAACTTTCGCATAACAATTCGGATTCACTGAGTGATTCGCGAATCGAATTTTGTTTCCTTTTCTGGTTGCATCGACGACAAAATCTAAAATCAAAATTAAAAATAAATTCAAATAAACTGTTAACTTACCATTATTCAAGTTGAAAAGGAAACTGCACATGTATTTATCGTAAATCTTTCCACGTCTGTCAGCTTCATCCTGAGATATAATTTCTCCGCAATATTCACTAATAAATTCGTTTTTAGCAGCAGTTTCTTTCAGAAATATTCCCCAGCCAGCTACGTCTGATGGTGCTAATAGAAGGTGCTTACGTAGACCACGTTGTAGACTCACATTTCTACATGTCATTGTGCTGTTCGTGTCGTATTGATCTGTATTAAAAAGCTTACTATAACAATAATGTATACTGTTTATGCTTACCAGCACCACATGTTTGGCATAAATCAGGATCGCATTCACGAACAGCCAAATAACAGGGGCACTGTTTTGTATTGCAGGTAGCTTTGCACCGACATCCAGGAAATCTCTGCGCGCAATCTGAGCTGCAGTTACAATACTTTTCGCAGAAATTCTGTGAAACTACACATGGACAATTTTGATCGCACGGTGCTCCAGGATGATCGCAAGGTGTGTAATTGAACACGTTGCTCGAATTGTTTGCCTTTATTTGTAGTTTACGGCAGTGAACAGACCAGGCACGATGCTGGCGTTTTTTCTTCTTTCTCGGGGGACTGCTGTCATTAACAGTGTCTTCCGGTGGATGATCGACGAATTCTTTTTGTGCAAAATCGTAGACCTGAGCACAAGTCTTTGTCAACATGGTTTCCGCAATTGTACAGTAGTTTTTGGCGAATACTTTCCATAGGATTCGAAAGAGCGTTTGTTCCGCACCAGACCACTTCTCGTCCATACTCTTCACGAGTCGATCGTTAATGTCTCCTTGTTTAGACGAGCTGTCCTCATCTGATGGCGGTGGCAAACAGTAATCATGGTTGTTAGGAGGCGAGTAATGTTTAGATGGGTGATATTTACTCTTCTTCACGTCGATTTTAGACGCGTTGCTGTCTTCGTCGGACGTGTTCTTCTGAAGACACCACTTCTCGTTTTTCGTCAGATCCAACGCCACTTCTATCTGAGGTGTCGACGATCGACTGGAACCTACAGTTCGGTGCACACATTCCGCATGATTACCAGTGAACGCAGCACGACAATACTATTTTGGGGTAAAAGTAACATTACTTACCGTTGCGATCTATTATCGACTTGACACTATCGTTACTGTCTTCAGAACTGGCCTCATTTCCACTGTCATTTGATGTTGATTTTTTTGAATCCAAGCGATCAGCTTCTTCCTTCTTCTTTTCCTCGAGCAGTTTTGTTTTCACGGAAGTCTACGTTAAATAAATATAATCAATACTTCACAGGTTGTGGTCAAATAGCCATTTCTCACCAAATGCAAGTGACAATTCGGACCACATGGCTTGGTTTCCTGCTTTAAATCACAATACGTTTTTTTCGGTCTTATCGACTGACCCCCTTCTGTTATTTACAGATTCGAGAAGAGAAAGGAAAGAGAAAAGTATTCATTGTTATACGAAAGAATAATCAATGAGAAGTCTTTCACCTGAACTTAAATCCATCCCTTTCGACGCTTTGTGTTGTATTGAAAAGGATGTTTAAAATTACCTTTCACTGTATACAAAACTACAACTAATACTTACGATGAAGCAGGCAATCGTATGTAAAGCATCGACGACAGAAAAGTGCATGAAACGAATGCATAGCTTGTTCTCTAGAAACTGATTGAGCGTTCGGTCCATCGAGATTTGGCGTTGATTGTAGCTGAACATTGCCTCCGTCTTTCTTTTTCTTGTCAATCAATTCTTGGTATCTGTAAGTAAGCTATTAAACACGTCCGAATACAGCTGCTAACCTTTGTTTGAATTTTTCGGAACTTCCTTTTTCTGGAAATGATGCTGCTATAGCGTCGAAAATAATTTGAGGAGGATAGTCGGCATTCTTCTCGCCGTTCACTGCACTTGTCTGCTCGTTTGTCTCCGATTTCTCACTGCTTGCAGAGGAATTGCACGCAGAAGAGCGTGTCAAACGTTTCTTTCCTGATTCGACCTCTTCACTTTTCTCTCCATTTTCGTCGAATTTCGCCAATACATCAATCAACTCTAGAAACACGTCGTCTTCAATTACATTCAAATCATTGTCTCCGTGAACTTTTCCGTCGTAATTCTTTAGCAATTCTTCGATAAAACCACCTTCTCGATCTAATACTTCATCTCCCATGTAAGGAATGTTATGTAACACAGTTTCATCCTCGACTAGAAAATTTCGTTGTATTGGACCCCAAGTATACATTGTTGGCAACGATGTGACCGAGTACATTGTTCTTATAGTAACCGATTGCTTTGTACCATCGCAAAATTTGATTTCGGCCTGATTTTAGAGAAAACGTTGAGTCACCGAAAATTAACATCATATGAATTACCCTTTTCATAAATTGATTATGCTGCGGTTCCTTTATTGGAAATACATGCTTAGCTTTCAGTTTGCTTCTTTCATTCTTTATTTTCTCCCAATTTGCAGCTAATATTTTCTTATTGTTTAGAAATGCACTTTTGATGACATCGTTTCGTTTAAAACGTTTCAACGCTTTGATTCTCGTGTATTCCGATCGCACTTTCTTCTTCCACATAAGAGACACATTACGCGGTTTCTTCGTTTCACAGTCACCGTTCATTTTAACGATCACAAATACAAGAAATGTGTTGCTAAAAAATTAAGTACAAAAACGTTGCGAAGCTCTTCTTTTCGCGCGATTTTCTAATGGCGACAAACGAATAAATTAACCAATAGATTTCAGGCGCGTAATCAATGACATTTTAAAGCAATAAAGATTTAGAAATTAAATAGAAGTTGTAAAAAATACATGAAAAAATAGAAAAATTTCAGCCCACTTTTGTTTGAAACGATCAGAGCGCCGATTCGCCGAAAACGCCGACTTTCGAAGCCGAATGTTTGTTTAAACGCCGAGTTTTGGTTCAATTCAAACACAATTTTCATGAGAATAAGTTCTTTTGGCATGTTGGTTGGAGTATAGTTTTCCGGGCCACACTTAATTTTGGTGTCAATGGATTTGTATTGTTTTGCTGTACAAGTTTGTCAATAGCAAAGGATGTCCATCAGTTGCAGGCAAAAAGTAATGAGCCAACCTAAGTATTGTTAAAAGTAGGCTCCACGCTGCCTAACCCAACCAAACCGTTAATAAGTCTATTCCCGACAATACGTTGGTTGGCTCATAACTTTTTAAGTGCAACTGATAGACATT
>NCKV01000263.1:0-21325 GCA_003675905.2 Leptotrombidium deliense
GTACACAAAAGCTAACAAAATTAATGCTGAAAACTCGCGTTGCATTTTTTAATTCACATTTTGCCACATTTTCGGCTGTGTTCGTTACCCTTTCACGCGATTTGTGCGAATAAGTGAACCGAATCGAAGAACAAATAAATCAATCGCTGCAACACCATACAGCAAAGGTTTCAAGAATATTTGCCATGACTTTAAAGCAACATTTTGCTCGTAATTACATTTTAGACTATTAAATGTTGACACAAATTTTGTTCGCTGAATGGACGTGTTGCTCGCAAAAGTTGTGGCCAACTCTTAATTAAATGAGTGATCAGTGATCGCAGAGCAACGGCTCACATTCGTTGAACGCTGTTTGTTTAAATTGTTACAGCAAAAAGAAGATTGTTGTATAAATTGAGCGCAGTTTTGCAGCGATAGAGTATTGCTGACCGAAAGTGTTGATGAAACATTGCCGATTCTGTGATGTCTAGAATTGAGAGAAGTTTGCGAAATTAATTTAATGATCAATCAAGTTAAATCATCTATCGGCGTTTTCGGCGAACCTAATTTTGAAGAAAGATGTCTCGAGTCAAACATTGAAAGCTTTCACTCGAATGCTTTATGAGACGCATTCGACTCATTTCTTTTCTCTTGTTTCACGAACATTAATTTTACATTTTTTACGCCCAAACATTTCTTTTTTGCTTAATTACAAATCAATTGTAACTGCGAATAATGGAACAAATGTCGATATTTGTCGTCGTGTGATTACGTTCAACATTCTGGCATTGATTCGAGAACATTCGAAAACGAAACGACGCATTTTTAAGATATGAATTTATTTGAGAACAGCGAATGAAAGAGAAAATGCAACATTTGAGTGAAGAACTTGTATCGACACAAGATTTGCTTGGAAATCAATTTGTCGATTATTTGCAAGCAAGAAAATAGGTTGCGAACATCTCGCAAATACTAGGCTTGTAAACTCATATTCTTTTATTGCACAGCGATCATTACAATGCAACGCGAATCGTTATCGAAACAAAATAGTAGCTTTATTGTATAATGTAAATTTAAAAGGTCGACTGAATCGTTTTCACCGTCATTTCGATTGTGAACTGAACGCTAATTCACGGCGAGCCAAATGCAGCCATTTTTCACGAGAACTGAAAAGTTATACTTTTCACAAGTTTTCAGCGAAAATGAAATTATTTGAGCACAAAGAAAGACGGATTGAATAATACTTAAAAAGTATAACTCGTATCGAGTCGCATGAAAGCTCGCGAGTCAGCAATTCTGCATCCTCAATGCTCACTCTTCTCAAGTTTTATGCTTATGCGTTTCAAATGCGACTCGAATGCCGTCGAATGCTGCAAACTGACTCTGCAAACTTTCGAGTCAAATTCGCAGTGCATACATGCATTACAAGTGAGCATTGCTTGCATTGCATGTACGACTATCGACTACTGCCTTCGAAACGGTTACACACACAAACTACGACAGGCAAATCAGTGAACCATTTTTTCACTGCAAAACCATTGAAACAAACGACGAGCCATTAACGTGTAAAATAAGATCGAAGCGATCAACTCAATTATTTTCCTGAATCTAAAATTATTATTGCTTCACTGCCAAATTGTTTCTACCCTTTCTTTTTGACATCAAAACGCGAACAACGCTTTTCACGGCTCATTGATCGCCAGTTTGCGGATTATTATTATTATGACTGCAATGATCAGCTAAGCTTTAATTCCTTAATAGACGTGAACTATTTTAATTTCTACGCATTCAATGTCTCGTGTATCGCCTTTCTTGCCTTTCTCATTGCATTCGTATCAAATATTGAAAACATTATTTCGCAACTCTCGCTTTTTTAAAAGTACAACAAAGAAAAGCGTCGTAATGTGTAATTTTAGACGCACTCGCGACCTTTGCTATTCTCGAGTTTAATATTGACTCAACATTAACTTATGTAACAATCATGTTGATCGCTAAAATCACGTATTAATGCGGAGCGAAGAAATCAGATAAAATTAATTACTTAACGTGAATGAAAATAGTAGAGGTTACGTTTAACCCTTTTAAACAGATATGTGGGTTCGCAAATAAAGTGACTGCGAAAGAAAGAAATTTAAGTTGAATGTTAATGGAAGAGTAATTCAGATTGAATTTCATGAATTGGACAAATAGTGGAGTGTGTTTGCTGAACAGATGCCGAACAGATTCACTGTTCGATGCACAAATTAATCGCAGCGATGTTTGTGTGTGTTTGTGCATTGTTGCAAGTTCGGTTATCTGCTTTTTTGCGTGTTAATAAAAAGCGATTCAATAAATTAAAGAGATGCAAGAACAAGTGTACGCCGTTATTGAATTAGAGCGTATTTTGATTGTAGTGCGGTTCGATGGATACTTGGAGATTCGCTGACAAAAGGCGTAAGCAATTGGCATGTTGCGGATGCCTTTTATGCTTAGCGTAATACGGATGCATTATTGAGGTATTCGAGGACGGCATTCGACGCCTGGTTACAATGAACAGCGAATGTTGCTTCTTTGCTGTTTCGCTTATTTGTGTGATTGAAAGCGCTTTTTACGTGTGCGAGCAGCGATCGCAGTGAGAAGCACTCATTTCATAAGTTTGCAACGAACAGAAAGCAAGCTGTCGTTTCGCTCTAATCTTTTATTGTGTAACTAACTTTTTTGCGTCTTTTATGCCTTTTCACTGAAATACCGGCTCAACACAAAAGGTCCAAATATAATCCCGACGTTGTTTCTGTTGATAAACGACTAAATTGCAACGATCCGTTCTTCGCTGCGACACACGACGCGTATATTATATACACACTAAAAAATTACAGCCATTCAACTCATTCAAATGTCTCACATTACTTTTTAGAAGAAAACTTTTTTAATCAATTCGCTTTCAAACGCAGCTCTCGCCTGAAAATGCATCACAAATGGATGTGAATCGCGACGAGTCGTTCGTTTTCAATTTTTTCTTTGCACCCCTTATCGCAGTTCCCAAATGACAGTTGATTTTGTCGTTTTCTGTACAACAGTTTATCGTTTATAAGTTGTTTCGAAAAGGTTAAGCTTTGCAACACAATTCGCCCAAAATTTTGTTTTGCGATCAAATAAATGACGTTCGCTCGGCGTTCACTGCGATCAAAGGTAGCAAAAAAAGTAAATTGATATATTCTCGAAATGTATCGCCAATGGTTGCATCGCTGCATCGTTCGCCGTATTTATTCTCTCGATTTCAATCTCTTATTTATTTCATTGACTTCATCCGCTTTTTATGCTCGCTTCTCGTCTATCTGTTCGCAGCCAGAGAAAGCCTGTCATCGTTTATATTCTTTGTTGTTCTCTTCAATGCAAGGATTATAAGCTGATAGAGCAGCAAATAAACGCTGATCACACATTGTTTTTTCGTTGCAACCGTGTTCCGAGCTGTTTATGTGATCGCGATTGCATCGCTGTCTCTTCGTTCTCCGCGAGTAATGATGCACTCGCCTCACTTAATTATCTGCTGCTTCTTTTACATTCAAATATTCGCCGATTTCACTGCACAAATTACGTTCCCATAAAGCATCGTTCGCAGTCTATCAACATCGCAGTCTTCTCATTTACTAGCAAAAAACTGCTCTCGCTTTCGAAAGCAAAATACTTTAAAAGATGCGAAATAACTTTTCTCAAATCACGCAACAAATCACGAAACTTTCTATTCTTTTAACGAACGGACAGTGAATTATTTGCGTATGAATTGTGTTTTCAACGAACTTCTCATTTGTAAGTTTGCTGTCATTTTTAAATATAGCTTTGAAACAGAGGAACGCAGTGTAATATTAGAACGCCGTATAAAGTGAACATATCCAAAAGTAATGAACATCCATTTTAAAAGAAAATTTAAAGAACAACGCTTTAAGAGATGCAATTTATTTTTCAAGCAAGAATTACATATAAGCGCTAAACCTCTATTTCACTGACTTTCCGCTCCTTTTGCGAACAGAAAAAACGCAGGCCACTGTTCACAAGAACCGATCAAAATACTCAAACTAATCGCTTAAACGGTTGCATTGCTGTCGGTATTTATACAGCAAATCTGAAACTTTAAAAATATTACTCAGATAACGTTCGGAAATTAAGCCCAAGTTTACTTTCAAAACGATAACAAGTAATTCTATGACAGAATGTTTCAAACATAAAACTGTTCAGTCTGCTTATCAACTGCGCATTTTTTGTAAATTAAATGTTTAATTAAATTCGAGTTATGTTGAAAAATAGTAGTATGTTCCATTATTGCGGTGCTATTCAAAAATTGTGTGTTATTTATGTCAAATGAAGAACGCAGCGACAAGCGTAAAACAATTTTTCTTTGCTTCATATTAAAATATTAATACTCAAGTTAAGTTACCATCTCAGTTACTTATTACCACATATCTTCAAATTTAAGTTCAAAAGTAATTACAAGCAGCGAAGTTTACAAATGTTGTGCTCTTATGAAGTATTATCACTTTAAGAGTTGCATCTCCTCGATTTACGGTTTTAATGTGTTTTTGTTATTGATTCATTTTTTAGGTGAAATTTGTGCGCTTTCATTGCATCGCATCTTTTCATAATGATTTGCATTTTGCATTTTCTATTACTTTCACACAATTATTTTAACGTTGAAAAATGCGCAGTGATAAAAAAAGTTCAATTTTACTTAAAAATTACACTTTTTTAAAATTAGGCCAATATTTCTATGTTTCTTCTTTTCTTATTTTTGAAACGCTGAAATATAAGTTTCATTTTTTACAAAGAAACGTGTTCAATTGTGAAAATAGAAAGAAGCAGAAATAAAATGTATGATATGCTGAATAATTGCAAACAGTTTGTAACTGCAACTTTGATTTTGCAATAAATGCAGCACTTGACTGGTCGCATCACGATCGCTTCAAAGAAATTTCATGTTTCGGTCACACTTTCCTTAAATTATGAATATAATTCACCATAATTCACGTCGATTTAATGAACCGTTTTGTGACCAACAAAAAATGATTGAATATTTATGAAAATGACTCTAATTTATTATTAAACATTCGCTCGATTTTTCACAAAAACTGATTCATTTCGTAATTAAGCTGCAACCATTTTCGTTGCGAATTAACAAAAATTCATGGAATTTGAGTTGCAAACGCACGTCAAGAAAATGTTGCAACGAAAATGTAGATAAAGGTTTTTGATAAAAAATAAAAAGCGTTCACAAATCATTTCTTTGAGCGCAAAAGTATCTTAAAATTACAAAACTCACTCAATTATTGCATTTCGTTGCAATTGTTGCATTAAACATGCATCGCTTTATATTTAATATGAAATTAGTGATTCTCTGTTTCACTCGAATCTGCTTCACTCACAATTCATTGAGAACATTGCAAGTGTTGCAAATCTGATTTGAATTCCAAAGATGTGATTATATTCACAATGAAACTGTAATTTGTTTTATAATATGTTTATATTTCGACATGAATTTTCGCGAACAATGATCGAAGTGCAAATCATCGATTGAATGAATTGCATGCAAGTGGCAAATGTCTCACGAATGAAGTGAATGCATTTATTTTAGCCTTGCTCGCAATGTAACCAAAAGCTTACAGTGTCAATCAAAGCAGAAACAGTGTTGCAACAATTCAGCACTCTTGTAATGTACACTGACAACGAAACTAGCCTAACGGTATACCTCTTCCGAATCGATACAAATTTATGTCTATACTTATACGGTCATTCTTAAACACTTTACTCTTGGAAACCTGAAGAACGTAAAGTTCTTTAAGCTAAGTTTCAAAACTGATGACCGTACACTTTCACAATTACTTCTTTATCGGCATAATCAATTTGAATTTTTTTCATTTAATCTATTGATCATACTTGTGCCATTACCCACATCATACATATGTGCATGTAATATGAAGCAAACATTCATTGCCACTAATGTCGTAAAAAATTCAAATTGACCAGTGTTTCTGCATATGTTCTGTTTGAAAGGACGTTTGGTCGGCTTCGTTCAGTTATTCATATGCTTCTCAGATGTACACTTTTGCACAACAAAGAAAGGTTTCCTGAATGAACATATAAATATCCAGAGCCACGCAAATTTTTATCGATTTTAAAGAGCTCCATTCGGCTACTTTCCCAATCGATATGAAATATGTATCGATATGCATTGCAAAGGCAAATACAAAACTTATTCATTGAATTTCACGTTTACTTCTTACTTTTAATTGATGTGTCCGAAAATTGGAGAAGAATCCAAAAAATAGATGAAAGTCTTTGAAATGGTTACAATTGAATGAACGACTCGAGATACAGAATGAAAATGATTGAACAAATAAAGCGATTCATTTTCAAAGATTCATTTTTCATTTAGAATATGTTTAAATGTGTCTCGCTTTGAATTCGATCACTTTTCATGACTGCTCACAAAAAGAGATTTCGGATTTAAGAATTTGCTCGCTTCTTATTGATCACAAAGCTTAACAATTTTTATCGCATTCACTCGAATATATATATTCGTGTAGAACACACGAAACTGTGTAACTTTTATAATCCTAAAATATGTACAGCTATTTTCGAATCGGAAAACGACGTCAATAAAAATTGATATCAAATGTGGACTTAATATCGCAGTGCAACTGTTTGCAACACAGAGAATAAAGTCGCTTGCAACTCGATAAAAATCTGGCAAAAACAAACAAAGCAAACACACACAACTATTCGCCAATTTTATGTCTTCTAATTCTTCTTTAAATTGATACCAGTTTTTATTGAATTTCATTCCTTTTGTGGTAAATAAAAATAAAAGAGAAAAGAGCGGCTAAAGGTTAACACGAAATCGCTTCTGTAATCTGCAAACACGTTTCCGGCTTTATTTACTCAATATTTGTACAGAACTTATAAAATATTTAAAAATAAACCGCGTTTCATAAACTCAAGGGTTTTGTCTGAAAATTCGTTTTAAAATGCAGACTTTGGTGAAAGCGGCGAAAAAGAATGTATCGCGAGTGATTGCGATGCAAGCAGCACCGAAAAGGTCGCACATCTCTCACTCAGTGTTCCGAATACAAAATCGCGGCAAAAAATATGTAAGACAAGATTTATGGAAAGTCTAACTTAAAATGATAGCGATTTTAAATTTAGTTGCGTGGATTTCAATTTAAACTCTCTCTGAAATGAAACCGTTTTACGTCGAGTTTCGATCATTTTTTTCTTCGACAAAAAATCGATTTTTAATATATATACGACAAAATTACAATTTTTCGCCACACACACATACACATGCATACACTCGACTTGCGAAAGCTTCGTAATATTCGAAGCGAACCGTGAACACAGGATTCTCTGTTAAGCCGCAAATTATTGCAACTTTTTGTGAACATTTCGTAAACAAACTCAAAAAAACGTTGCAAATTATTGCAACCGACAGGTGTCTCTCAACGACAGTTCGCTGTGAATCGTCAGTCTCCGTGAAATTACCAAGAAACAAATGTCAAGCACGGAAACACTCGCTTCTCAGTGCACGTACATTGGACTCAATGAATTATTGCTTCGATAAAGCAAAATTACAGAACAGAGTTAACGAGTCATACTTTTCGCCCTGAAAACAACACGTGCACAAAAAAACTCACCAAACGCGTGAAGAAAAAAGAAAACTTTTTGTGAAGATGCAATTTGTAAGCATTCAGTTTTTGTTGAAATGGTGACATTATTCTCTGTTCACCATTTACATTACGTCTTAACTTTTAGGTCCAAATATACAACAATTACTTCTTTGCAAACGATATGTGCACTGTTTAATACATTGAGCAAACAGTTTTATACGTGTTTACAAAAAGCATTCATTCTCAATCATTGCGAATACATTCATTTTAACATTGCTTCGCTTTCATTTCAAATTTTTAATTCATTTGAAAATTGTGTAACTTGCGTCTTTTGCATAACAAAGCTTTTTATTCAAACATTTGCGAATATAATTACAAATGGTGAACACGGTTACCATTGGACCAAAGTGATGATGGTTATCTGTTCACGTTGCGCTCGTCGACAAATATTCTCGTCTTATTTACTCGCATTTTCGGCAATAACACATTTAACCATATATTAAAATTATAAAAGTGAAACTAATTTGCAGTAAGTTTTAATTATAACAGTGAATCCATTGCATTCCAACGTCTCATTAAATGCAAAATTAGTATTTAAACAGTGCTTTAAACATGTTTTACACAGATGAACACAAGAAACGCGCAAAGTACAAGTTTTATGAGCAGTGAATGCAGTTTGGAAAAGGCACAAATTTTCAGTTGGCATTTCAGTGATTGCATTCGTGATACAAAGCATACTGTTAATGTTGTTAATACCTATAATTGCAAATATTAATAATTACAAACATTCATTTAAATTAACTACAATTGAGTCGCGCAAACACACAAAGGCTGTAAGTATTATACATATACATGTTGTGTGTAGGTGTGTAATAATTGCGCACAATTATTCAACAGCAGATTCAGAAGAATAGAACGCAAAGCGAGCGCTGATGAAACAACTGTTTTTTCAATGAAGGAAATGACTCTGGAATTCGGCGCTTGATGAGTATAACGTAAACCATTTTTTAGTCATGAGCATCAAAATTGTGAAGCTTTGCAAAAGTTATTAATCTTTGTTTTAATGTAATGTACGATTACGTGAACACAAAACTCTATTTTTACATCGTTTGTGACCTTATTCCGCGGCTTGCAGCGATCGTCGCATTCACTTTTCAATGAAAGCACTGTTCTAACGTTTTCTTTCATCGTTTTCAGTATAAAGTGAACCAGATTCATTGTAACGCACAAATTACTACAAATACTCGCAAGCAGGAGAATGTTGGACAGATCCTATGAAAAATGACTGCCAAAATGTCACTGTTGCAAAGCACGTTTGAAATGATTAACTTGTATTAATTCAAACAAATTCAGATTGAAACGAAAGTAACTTTTGACCGTTTTTTCCTGTAAGCTGTTAAACAGCAGCAAAAAGTTGTGATCAAGTAAAATCATGCGACCAACATTATTGTGAAATTAATAACTTGTGAACAAAGTTTTACAAATGAAAATTAATATTCACTTTGATTAATTTTATTGAAAACAAGAGCTGATTTAATCGATTTTATCTTGATGCGGACGGATTGTTGTTGAACACAACTTTTTCGTCGATGGCTGTATAAGAAAACGCTGCGAACAGTGCGATACGTGAAAGCCAAGAGAGCATTTGAAACGAAGCATTAATTTTCATTTTTGTTTCGAAGCATCATTTAAAAAAGCTGAGAAACAATCGATAATTGGCGTGCAATTCATCGCTGTCTGCCAAAAACTTCACAAAAATTTTTATTGCTGTCTTTTGCAGTTTCATTTTCAAGCAATTATTCGTCCGCTGTTTATCTGACATTTCAGACACTGCAAACCGTGATCTCTGATCACTGATCGCTCTTCGTTGTCGCCTGCAACTGCAATTTCAGCCGTTAACCTTTTTCACTCAATTGTGTCATATTACGCTTCCCTCTAATTTTCTAGTCAACTCAACTCTATTTCACTCTTATTTCTGTTTATTTTTATTGCTAAAAAATTTGAACATTTAAGTCAATTAACGGCAAAAATATCGAACGCAATGTTTATTACGTTTTACAACGAATTGCAATGCAAACTCATTTGCTTGCAACCCGAAGGGAAGTAAACTTAAACTTTAAATATTAAACTCTCGCTGTCACACAAATAGATTACAATTTAATAGTTTTATATTAAAATTTCGCAAAATTAAAGCATTTTAGTGTATTTAAACGAGCAAAGTGAAGCATACAAATAGAATTTGTGATTATATAATTTTGCGATTTTAATTCATTGAATGCTTCAACTGATCATAACAAATGATTGTTGCAATTGATACGAATGAAAACAAGTTTCAAAATTTTGAATCATTTAAAATAATTGTTTCACGAAAATACATAATTTGATAAAGCAATAGAGGCCACGAATCACTTAACTATAATTAATGAGTTAATTTAAGTGAGAACTTATTCGAATAGACTGCGTTGTGTTTACATCATGAATAACAGTGAATGTCGATCACGGTTATTTGTTTTTAAAATTTATGCCCAACATTGCACAGACTGAATTGCATTTTTTATCGCAGTCGTGTCGTGTTCAGCGAGCTTTTATAATTCGGCAAATTCGAATAGTGACACAGTCGAGCAAGTTACGCAAAAGGTATGCGAATAAAGCAAATGCATTCACAGACGTGGACAGCTACTATTGAATTGGTGTGTAAATATGTGCATTCGCATTTCTGGTCGTTGTTTAAATAATTCTTATTTTTATTCGATTCGAATGCATCGTTTTGAAAGTGTATTATTGAAATGCGGGCTCAGTTCGATTACAGAGTGTGCAGAATGTGCGTAAATACGGAGAATTGTATGAGAATGCAGTTATGCAGTTTGTGTGATGGTGAGACACATCGCATATCGAATTATGTTATTTATGTACTTTTAGTGAGCGACGATTTGTTAACGTTGAAACGCGAAAATATTGAATGCTTCTCTTGTATAAATGGTATACATTGGAAACCGCCCATCGAATGCATCGTAAATGCTCGACAAGAACTAAACTTTAACCATTAACTTTTTGTTGTGAATCTGTGCCGAAAAGTTTCCGTAGATGCGTTCAATGATTTCTAATGACTTCGGTTTTACATTGCTTCGCATTGCGTTTACATTTACTCGCAAATAATACACTATTTTACTAAAGGCAGCGAAAGAAAAAAACAGAAAAGTTTTACAATCGAAAAGTATTTGAAAACTTTTTTATTCTTGAATTTAGTTCTGTTTGCGAGATACGCTGCACAAAATGCGTTACGAATGCGTTTTCAATCAATTGCTTCAGCGAACGTAACGTCGCTCTTTAATCGTTTGTCGTTTTCTTCCAATATTAATGAATTCAACGTTTTTCGTTACATTTTTCATTTCGCGTAAAAACAGTGTAAAAGCACTGTTACTCTACTTTTGTACACACTGTTTCTTCTTCAATGTTTGCAAACATAACAGAAACGAGAAGAAAGCGAACACAATATGAACACTTTCTTCGAATCGCTGCATTCGCTTTCGTTGCCCAAACTCATAATTTCACAATCAATACAACGAAGCTCTGTAATTAATTGTGTATAATTAAACGAGTAATTCATTATTTTTTAATTAACAAATTATAATTGCACGATTATTTCAAATATTTTGCAGTTTCCATTTTATTGCTCGAAACAACTCACATTTCGAAACAAGCAATTTCGCTGTTAATAAATTGCAACGAAATAACCGGTGTATTAATAAAATTGTTCGCTGTTAAAATGTAAACTAAAAATAATGATATTCGCTACTGCTCTCAATTTGGCAAAAGTAATGAAATACATAGCGATGCAGTTATTCACTCGTCGGTTCCTTGTTTCGTTTCGCAATTACAATGTGTGACTTCATTTTTTAATTCTTGCAAAGCGAAAATTAAAATGCAACTCTGATTCGGCACTATTTTCAGCGCACTTCTTCCACTCATGTAAAGACAATTAAAGCAAATGTGTGTGCGGGAGAAAAGAAGCACGAAGCAGCAGCGGCACTGGGCAAACAGGAGATGCAGCGATGCTTGTGTGCTCTAAAATTAGTCGCAAACATCGGACTTTAATAATAACACTTTTCGCAAATGAAGTCATTAATAACGGTTTACTTGAGGTTAATTGCAATGTAATCCTTAAAATGCGTTCTTTATTAGCAACTGCAAAAAAAGCAAAACTCGTTCGGCAAACAATTGGTGTGATAAACCAACAACAACGATCGCGTTATTTGGATGCGTTTTTATGTTGCGTTTGCAATAATTTCACTGCAAATTAACTGTTGTTTCATTTATTCGCGAGCATTTGTCGTTACAAAGGGCTTCGCAATTAATACTCGCTGCGCTGATTAAATCAATGTATTCGCAGAGCTGCAGAGAAGGAGAAAAAAGTTCAGTGATTTATGTGTGAATTTAAATGTGTCTCTGTTTTGAGAAACGAACGAGCAAAAGAAATGTGTGCAGTAATCGCAGTTAAAGCGATCACTTTTCGTATCTATACGTGTTGAATGAAAGAAAAGTGAGACTCAGTCTCCGAGGACAGATTTACTTATGAAACTCGGATAATTAAATTGCATGTTTTGTTGAGCTTCGAATCGCTGTTCGGTAATTCATTGCAAATTTAGTACACTTCTCAATCGTCGCGAGCAGCAATAATTATTCAATGAATCGATGTTTCAATCGAAGCGTATTGAAAGTAAAATTGCGTTCCTTTCCTTTTTGTTGCTCATAAATAATCGTTGAAAGCTATTTTCAATTACAATTAAAATTCATTGGAAAAGCAAATGCGATCATTTAACGGTTTACTAAACTTTACTTTCGCTGACTATTATTTTAGCAGCGAAACGTTTTTTTGCGAGAACACAATAACGCGTAATTACTGCAAGTCTGCAACGTATGCACACTATGAGAATATAGTATGCTAGTGTATGCCGATGTTGCGAATGTATTGCAAAATACGCCACTGCAACCAAGAGAGCAAAATTTACATTTACAAGAAACAAATTAATTGCTATTTTTGCATAATTTGCTCTCTTAGATCGGTGCTCATAAATAAGGCTAAGATTTCAATTACTTTCAATTAGCCGCGGATCCCGTTAATCACCAAAATTGTCTCCTATATATTTGCACATATCGCAAATTAATTATGCATAGTTTCGAAGCGAAAAGTAAACCGACGAGGAAAACATGCAACCGAATGTGCAACCGAAACGCATTCTGGTCCGAACGCAAAGTGTCTGCAAAGCGTAGCAACTCTCAGACAACATATTATATGAAATGAAATATTTCTGAAAATATTTGCTGTGTGTTCGCTTAAAAAAGCTTAGCAGCAACGCAGTGTTGCAAATCATTGGTTGCAGCATTGCTTTCAATGAGTTGCAAACTTGCAAACGTGACGCGTACACTGCGAACGGAAACAAGTGCCGCAATCGATAATCGCAATTCATTTTCATCAAAAATTAGTGTCACTTCGCTCAGCGATTCGCGTATCAATAATTATTATTCAATTATTGAATTGATGCGAAGCAAATAAAACAAATGAAATGAAATGTGTTTTTATTCTTGTTTCTTCGTCTTTTTAATTACTGCAATGAAAAGCAATCAATAAACAGTCGAATTGCAATTAACTGCTAACAATACGACAAATGTTATTTCAATTCAATTACTGTTGTTTGCCGTCAATGCTTTATTCATACATTGAATGCAACTCAATTACTTGCGCTCATCTTCTCGATCGAAACTGAAAACAATTCAATTCATGTTTACGAATCGAGTAAATATGCAAATAAATGCCACATTTTCAATAGTAACACATTTCATTATCGAATCTTGTCTCACGCAAACGTTTTAATTGCGAACACTGTCGTGAAACTCGCGAACAAAATTGCTCTCGAAACGCGTTGACCGCATCTTCTTAACCAGCGAACAGTTGCACGATGACAAGCGATCGTCTGAACGTCATTTTCACGAACAAACTTGTAAAAAGCAAAATTTCGGTGAAATGTGTTCGTAACACATAAAAAACGATGTTTCCACATTCAGTGACAAGAAAGTGACTGCTTTCGAGTGCTGCGTTTTCATATTTAATCGCGTTTCAATGCATAACTAAACTGTTGGTGCACTTGTAAACGCCGGAAATGCAAATCTGGCTCTTCTTTCGTCAACCATTTTAAGTGCGAGAAAACAGCTCACGAAATATTAAAAAACTATTTCTCCTCTACTTTCGCTCAATTCGTGAATTTTTTAAACGCAACTTTTTCGTGAAATATTAAATTTTGCTTTCTTACAGCAACTATTTTTGAAAAATAAATTTTTTACTTCGAGATGAAATGTGTCTGCTATTTGCTTGCTGCGCGAAATAAACGCGAAAATTATACAAAACTTTTATCCATTGAAAAATTTTGTAAATACAAGCTGATTGCCGGCAAAAATGTGAAAATAATTTGACCGCTTAAATTGTTTGTTTGTTGTTTGCAAAAGCGATTCGAATTTGCAAAACGTAATGCATATGTGATCAGTGATCACTTGTTCACAGACAGCTTTACCAGACAGATATAAACACGCAAACGTTAATTCGTGTCCATTGAACTGCGAATAATGAAAACGAAGTGAAAGTGTTGCATTTCAATCATACATTAATGATACAGAATGTATTTTATTTCAGGAACAGTTGTGTTCATTCATTTTTTGTGCATAACGAACACAAGTGGCAGTCGACTGTCTGTTCCTGCTCATTCACGTTTAAACACAGTGATTCGCGAGTATCGCGTAAGTCGTAAATAAGTAACAAAGTCAACTATTTTTATGCATCGTAAAATGTGATTTGAATGTCGGCTGTCGAATGCAACAAGTTTTCACAAAGTTTTCACTTTGAAATTTAGAAAAAAATGAGTGCGGAAGAGCAGAGATTAAAAGCGATGCAATCGTTGTTGTCGGCAAAGAAGTCAGCAAAAACGAACGTGACTTAAGAACTGCTCAACTTTGACGTTTACCAAATTAGAATGCTGTGAAACAGCTTCAAAGTGTTAAAAAGCGTGTGTTGAGCAAAGGGACTAAAAGGGACTCTTTTCACGAAAACGCAGAAATGAATGAAATTCGAAAGGTGTCACATTTGATGCAATGCGTATGCATTCGATTCGATTGCTGCGCACTTTTCGAAACTATAAAAAGAAGTAACAGAGAACATAACCGAGCAATTGTGACCACGAAAAGTGTGTATCGCCTGACGGAGTTGCTTAAACAAACGAAGGAATTTGAAGCATTTGCTTGTGTATTCGAATAAAAGATGATAATTGTGACAGCGTTCAGGAAGTATGAAAATATGACTGATGCCATTTGTTTCCTTCGCGTTCATTTTCCTTCCTCCTTTCACATCAGTGCACAACTCACAAAACATTCAAATTAAATGTGTTCGTCGAGCAATTAATTAGCGATCGATTTGTTGCTTGTCTGTAAATAATAATTAACAGAAAAAATATGATAGCTTCAGTGACTCTTCGGCAGTGATTGCAATGCACAGTTTGCAGTCGTGTTCGCCGACTGCAACGAGACTGATTCGAACAATCGATATTTGATGCGTATTCATTCTCATCGAATCGTCGAATGCATTTGAATTCATACAATAATTTATAAATAAAACGAAAACCGATAATTCAATGCGAACGACGATGAAAAGCGCAGTGAAATGAAACTTTTAAATCGATCTCTTTCCAGCTTTATTACCATTTAAAAACAAGAAATACATTTTTGCACACAAAACGCGCGCACAAACAGAAGCTGCGAAAGGAGTGCAGTGGAACAGTGATACTGTAATTATTGTCGAACAGTTATGCAAAGCGAGTGAAACGAAACGGCGATTGATGTAACTTCACATTCGCATAAATCGAATTAAAGCGTTCGAATATTGTTGTTGCCGTTCGCTTGCATGTGCCATTCAAGCAACGTTTCATATTTTCTCAAAAAATTAAATATTAAACGTCAAACGATGTCCTCGTTTATCTTTACTCCACTGACGGCAAAGTAAATGCTTGCTTTCTTTGTCGATCGCTGCTGCCGTTCGCCGTTTGCATTCGATTCGCATTTTTGAGCAGTGAACATTGAATACGCGAAATGTGACCACAAAACGTTGTTCAGCTTCTAATGCAACACAGACTCGCGATTACATAAATGCTTTCGCTGATTACGGATAACAATGGACATTGTTTCCAATTCTTCACTTCAAATCAACACGTTACGCATTTTGTTTGCATTCATGTTATCTTTTAAACATTCGCTGTAATTGTTGAAAGCGAAAGCAGTGAGTTGCATTCTCATTAACCATATTTGATAACCGACCTTTTTTGCGTTGTATGAGTTTCCGTTTCTGGTCGTTAATCGCTAATTTCAGCATTCAAATTAATCATGCTCTTCGCTGCGATCGTTGACAGTGTCCACAAACATGAAATGAGACTGCATTTGGACACATGCATTGGCGAATATTGCCATTCGTTTTTCCGTTCGCATTCATTGCTTTTCACACAAATTTTTGAGTGAAGCGATAAACCGTAAAAAGCAAAAGTAATCTTCGCTCATTTCTGCACCGGAAAACAATGAAATGTTTTTTAATGAGAAGCGCGTTTAATTTGTGACCAAAAAACACGAAAAACACCTTTGTGTTCACGCAGATAAATGTCGCAATTTTGGCAAATTTAATTAATGGCTTCGATAACAGTTTTAATCGTTTTTCGCTCTTATTTTTTGCATGTATTAAAGTTGCAGTTTATGAATGAAGACAGAAAATTCATTAACGTTATCGTTGCAATAATTACACTAATAATGGTTTCAGTGAAATGGTGTTGATGCGACACGAGTGATGTGGATGCTGACAGC
Organism: Leptotrombidium deliense; assembly: GCA_003675905.2. NCBI lineage: Eukaryota > Metazoa > Arthropoda > Arachnida > Trombidiformes > Trombiculidae > Leptotrombidium > Leptotrombidium deliense. The sequence goes on from NCKV01000263.1 coordinate 16,503, forward strand.
GAGCACAGATCGATGCGAATAACATTTCGCTTTGCTACGTGTTCTCAGAAACGCACTGTTCTTTCGAGTTCTTTCGTTTTCACGATAACTGCATAAACGTGTTCACCAATGCTTCGAATTGTGTGCAATACGCGATGCGTTGCGTTCAATGTTTTCCGTGAAATTTGTTTAACTGCAAGTGTGTCCAATTAACAAAGAACACGTACAGAAATGCACACGTCGCATGCATGAATACAACGGTTACATTAAATAAACGTAATTACATATTTCGCATTTATTCGGCGCAATGCCAATAAAGTGATCGCAATTTGCATTTATAAATAGTAAATCGTCAAGTGGACTATTTACAAATTCGCTTCAGTTCGCTTGCTGCAGCGACGTTTGTTTTCGCAGTGCACTTTGCTATTAAAAATGAGACACATTTTTAAACGAATTATTTTTAGACATAAATTGGCGAAGAGATGAAAGGTGAAAAGATTCTCGTTTCATTGTGTCTAGTTTTCAGCGTAAACTCATCTCGCGGATCGCGGCGATGGCTGACTGACCATTGTTCACTGGCTTGCGTCATTGGCATCAATTGCTTCACTGGTATCCACAGTGAATAACAGTCGACGTTCAGTGTCACTTTTTCAGCGATTCTTTCTGTTGTTCACTAAAAAATGTATAAAAAGCGCAAAGCGTGACAATGCAAACAACAAAATGCAAACTCAGCTGTGCTCAGCATTTTTAGACGAAAATCCTTTTTAGTGTTTCGCGTTTAACTTTTGCCTTTATGAACGTAACGATGTCTCCAATCTAAATGCACAGTTTGTTGCATTTACGGTGCATTTGATCGCAAAGCCGGCAAATATGAACCAAATATGACCTCAATTTGCAAGCAATGCAACTCTCGATTCATTAATCGATTAACGATTGCATTTCATTCATTTCACTTTTGCGGTCTTCGTTGCAAAGGTTTCTTAAATCAGGTGAAATTCGATAGAAAACATGCGAACTGCGCTTTTCTACGGATTCCATGGATATTTACGTGACAACTTTTAAAACATAAAACTTTTTGAAAAGAGGAAACTTACGCAAAATGAAATAACACGATTCAAGTTGAATATATTTTTATGAGAGACAGTCATGTTTAATACCTATAATAAAGCACAAGTAACAATCACTGAGAAAGACATTTGTGGTAATGGATATCTATAAAATAAATGATTTTCATATTCACTCGAAGCTGTTCTAAATACTCGTCGATCTGTGCGGCGTCCCACTGAACACTCGCTGAGCCTGCAAACATGCAATAGCCGATGCAATAGCGGGCAATCGAATTATGATTCCTGACAAAGCAGTCAATCTGCACAACACTTGCAATTACGACGAGCTCAGCATTGCAGTGAATCGCATTACGCCGATTGCTGCCACTGCGACCAACGATGACGAGCCAACAACACAATAGAGACAATCACGTCACCAGAAACCGTAGAAATGAGCAGAAAGTAATAAAAGAGTGTTTCAGTTTAAGAAATGTCGTTATGGTTTATTCTCTGAACGATTGTTTGCAAAGTGACACTGAGTTCGCAAAGAATCGAATGTAAGCCATCGTTCACTTGAAGCGTGATAAATGCTCGTTTCGCTCGCAGAACTGAGCGAACTGCAATAATCACTTTGCTTCGCCATTGATTCTGTTCGCTGTGTAATCGCACAGAGAAACTGTTTGCGGCCAAACAGGTCAATGTGAGCTCAGCGAACGCTTGAGAACCGTAAAAGATACTTTTGTGCAAAGCGTCGGTCGCTTGTGGAGGTGTGCGGAGTTAATGCGGAGGAAGGTGCGGAAGTGCAGCGGAGAAAAGCGGAGAGCGGTGTCGAGTCGTTGGATGTCGTTGCGTGTCCGTTGCTGAGCAGCGACGTTTGCGGGCAGCGATCGGAACGCGTGCGTGTTGTGCAGCAGGAACGGAGAGCAGCACCAATGGTTGCTGAGAAGTGCTGCGAAAAGAGGGGTGACATCGGTTCGAGTCTGTTTATAGTGGTGTAGAAGTAGTGCGAGTCTCGGTTCTGTCGGTTTCTTAGCGGAGTACTCGTCAACCCGCCTCTCCTTGTTTGTGTAGTCGCGAGTAGAGTCTCTGCAAGCAATGCATCGCATCTCGAATCTCTCGAATCTCGATCTCCATCACCACGCGTAGTCTGACTTAAGGTCCGTCGGACTTTAGTGTTGCTTATAGCAGCAATTCGAGAGGTAGTCTCTTAGTGCAAACACGCGTTCGATCGTCGCTCGTAGAGTTGTTTAGTCGAACGTTTTTAGCAGTGGACTTGAATTGAGTCGCAATCACTTCCGAACGCAAAGAAACACGTGCGAATCACGCGTCGTTACCAGTAACCGTTACGAGTGCAATAAGTCTCAGTGATCTGTCTTCGACAACGGCAACTCTCCACTGTTCACTGAAGAATTGGCCGTAATTTTTATTGTTGTTGTTTGTTATCAGCGAACCTTCAAACTTTACTCGACTTAATCTTCGTTTTTTATAACTGTTGGTAATTTTAATTCATCTTTTTATCGCTTCTCCGCGTTTTGCGAGTATTGTTGTGTCTTCGACTCTCTTCTGTCTCCAAAATAATTACTGTATCACTGTTACTGTTTGGAAAGCAGCGAAATTAAGAGAAACATTCGTGACAACAGAAGAACCAAAGCGCAACGAACCGTTGAATGGAAACCGATCAGAATCAGACTGCAGTGCCGAACAATGCGGTCGTCGGCAATGGCACCGAAGCGGCTGTTGTCCACGACGCGGCATACGAACGCGATTTACCGTACGTGTGCAGCAACTAATCAATCGCTGATTAATTGTTGTTTATTTTTCGCAACAGAAAAATGTTTATCGGAGGTCTCAGCTGGCAAACAGCGCCTGGTGAGTGAACCGAGTGACCCTTAACCGCAGTGCGTCCGCTCGCTGCGACCAAAACTCTTTTTTGCCGTTCGCTTTTTCGCAAAGCTTTCTGGACGACTGTTCGCGAGTCGTTCTGAAGTCAAGGCTAAAAGAAGAAAAGCTGAGAGGAATACATCGATTGCACATATTTGCTACACGCACAGTACTGCTCAACAATGCCGCTGCTCTGCAGTCGTTGTCTGCACAAAAAACATATTAGCAAACATTGCCGAATATTAGGAAATATCCAATCTTTTTTATTAATTCACGGCTTTTCTTTATTTGAGCATTTCTTGCCTTTTCACTCGTTTTCAGCTGCTAATGAAAAGGCCACTTTTGCGTACACTCGTAATTGTTGTTGATTGCCATTAATAATTGTCTGATTCGCAGAGGGACTCCGAGAATACTTCAGTAAGTTTGGAGACATCACTGAGGTTATGGTTATGAAGGATCCGACGACACGTCGATCAAGGTGAGTGCACAGCAACCCTTTGTCCTGAATGAGCTGTAGTCATGCAATCGTTTGAATCGGTAACCTTTTCTGTTGCCTCTCAATTATTCACTGTTTCGATGTGTGTTCGCGTTCAATGAATGCAACGCAACAACACTGCGAACACACACTTATAAATGTGTGACTTGATGCCTGTGTGAGAAAAGCTTTTTGATGTTTCTTTTTGAAATTAATACGAATTCAGACGAAAAGCGACTCTCAAGCGAATCACAACATCGACGTTCAATTGTCGTTTTTATTCCTCCTAGTTTATATTTTACTCGACGCAGCATTCAATGAATTCGTTTGCGAAACTGTCTTTCGAGAAGAAAGTGGACACTTTTCCTTGAGACGTTGAGTTTTGTTTCTCGATTTGTGTTCCATTTCTTGGGATTACATTAAATAAGAGCGAAAGTCATTTTCGAGTCTGTAATATATTGCGTTCAATGAAAGTTGCACTCGCAATCGAAAGCAAAACAAGGCGAGAATTGAGTTCTTTGCAGCTTATTGTTAACAGAGACTCGTTTGTCACACATTTATCTTTGCATTGCTGTCATTGATGTTCACTCGAATTATGCGATCGAATTGACGCTGATTTATGCACGTGTATTTGCAGCGATGACGGCTCGCAGCGAACACACCGCTCTTGTAGCAACCTCCGCATCCTGAGTCAGCTGTTTGTCTGTTCGCTGCTTCTCTGCGAGCACGAGTCTCGATCGAAACATCAGTGCATTGCCTCCACTCGCTGCTCGGATATTCTAGCATCGCTTCCATTGCAACGCATCGCATCGCAATTCGTGAACTTTCGTGAGCTACAGTCGATCGCTAAACTTTGTTTTCACAGTCGACTGCTCCTTTTGTCGACGGATGCAAAAATGGATGAAATTAGAGTTTGCATTGCAAAAGCGAAATTGGCAATCTTCACTTGCAGTTGCATTGATTTCTGTAAGCAGACATTGACTGTTGGAAAGATGCAACGCTTTCTCCAGGGAGACACAAAGAACAGTTGAGAATGTTAAAGATGCGGCTGTAAACAGGACAGACTGATGCCTGCGATGTTGCACTGAGTCTGGGGACACGACTCCGAAGGGAAACTACCATTGACGCAATTCAACCATTTTACCCTTTCACAGCGATAACTGAGTTACGCTGATTGTCCACATTATCGTTGCCGCCTTACTTTTCGTGTAAAACGGCCGAAGGGCACCACTATTTTGCTCATCGCACACAATTGATGCACCCGGAATAAGACTGCATTCTTCGCATCGCCACACTCTTCAATTGCTTTACGCTGCAATTAAGGAAGTGCTTTCTCAGCGACCAATAATTTCCGACGCAATCGAGGAAATGGACACTCGCAGTGTCGCAGCGTTGAGTCTCTTCATTGCACGTCCGATAAAAAGATTGCAATAATTGCTGCT
>NCKV01000264.1:0-21259 GCA_003675905.2 Leptotrombidium deliense
CGACAAAGTTTAAGTGTACTGCATTGATCTGAAGAAGGGACACAGTTCGGTCTCGAAACACTTAACGAAACGTTTCAATCCATTTCTGAGCGCACTGTCACTCGAACAACTGAATAATTGAATTACGAAATGGAATTTAACCTAATATTTTCTATTTCGAAAAATAATGGGATTATTTGGCACAAAATTCATTTTCCAACTGCAGAACACGTGCTGCCAAAATCCGAACTTAATTTTTTAAAACTTGTAAACTTAAAAATTGTGCATATGAATGTTAATTTATTTCAGAATTTTGGTACTTAAAACACGGTAACTCAAACTATGATTCATTTACATTTTGAAATGCATTCCTGTTAACTTTTACTCACAAAGTGCAAATAGTGTTACTTTATGGCTGTCACGGAATATTTTTGAATATAAACTGTGCATGCAACGTGATACAATTTATTCTTTGTTCTCCAATTCTTTGGATAAATCTGTAAAACTTTGCAGAGTGTTGTCAAAAAGTTTCTTCATTTGATCACACTGCGAATTATTATTAAGTATTAATAACAATTTCTCAGAACTTTAGCTTACCTTCGACTTTAGAACATCTTTTTCTCGTTTTAACAAACAAATTTCGTCATTTTGTTTTTCAATCGCTGTATTCATCTTTTTTTGTTTGGCCTCAAGCTCATTAATTTGTGTTGTTTGACGCTCTGAAAAAATAGGAATTTAGAAAAATTAAACACTTAACGTTTTACCGATATCATCTGCAGAGGTGGCCAGTTTGTCACGAAGCTCAGACTTTATTTTTTCGTCGTTCTCACTCTGAGAAATTAACTGCAACACATCGTATACAGTACCATCCTTTGTGTACACTGGACCGGTTTCCATTTTATTGGAAGATGACGCATCGCAAGTCATATTATTTGACTTGAAAAAATCAACAACATAAGGTGGTTCCTTCAATGACCTGTAGTACTGCTTCTCCTCAGTACCGAAAAGTGCGTTCCAAACTTTTTTTGACAGCGGAAAGTTACAGTTATGGAATAAACGCAAAACATCCTCAACCATCAAATAACCGCAATGGCACGAGTCAAAATAAGCAAACGCAAGTTGAACGTAACTATTGTCGTTGCTAACCTATAAGGTATGATTTGCTTTCAAAAGTTCCGAATGAAATGTACAAAAGTACCTTTGACGGCACTGACGATGTGTCTGCTTCACTTGTTTTGGTTTGTTTGTTATGAACCAACGCCGAAAGAATATAAGAAGCGAAATGACTGATCAAAAATTCTCTCAATAATTCCGAAGTTATGGACAGCTGAAATTTATATGTTTGACTGATGTGAAATTGAGCGAAACGAGAAGCTTACTTCGAAGTGGTCGTATTTATGATGATTCAATGTCTGATAAAGCGAAATAACGGTCAACGCAAGATCTCCGTACGCAACGATGAACCCTTCTTGTGTCGGCTGTGACTGCGAACATTTACCGTCGAAAGTTGTTTTTACTGTAGTCTACGACAAAAGATAAGTTGTGAAGTAAAATGAGAATATGAGACGAACATACTGCATCAATTTCATCTTTAACTTTTTTGGACGTGTCAGTTGAATCTTCTTCTGCTTTTCGCTTAATTCCAGAGACTGTCGAATGAGTCGCAAAAGTGAAGAAACTCAGATTCAATTAATGTTACTCACCATTTTCGTCACACATTGATACCTCAGCAATGTCTGTTTGTGTATCATTTTTATCGTTTTCGTGTGAAGCAGAAGTATTTTCGACGTCAACATCTTGTTCCTCCTTTTTGTCAGTTTCTTCTTTACTTAAGATGCGTTTTGCCCACCAGTTGCCTTTGACAGAATCGGCGACAACAGTTTCATCCTCGTCGTTATCATTACATCGTTCAACGATTTCTCTAAGTTTAGCAGCTAAATCACTCTTTTTAAGATTGCCTTTAATCTTATGTCCACGACGTTCCAATTCGGCTTTAAGTTCGGCGACTTTGAGATCGTTGAGACGACTTAAGAGTTGTTGACGTTCAAGTGCAGACTCCGTTATCACTGAAGATTTAACCTCCTCAGGAACGGCTGATGAAGAATCAGAAGCAGAAGTATTGTTCTCATCAAATTTAGACGATGGCTTAAAGTCCGATTGTTGAGAAATAACGTTGCAGTTAGAAGGGGAGTTTGTTTTGCATTGGGAGTTTCCAACTTCAGTGTCGACAGAAGCTTCGTTTTGTTGATAAACTGAATTAGTATTTGACTCAACCGTCAAATTGAGAGGAACACAGTTATTTACAGTATCGTTTACACTGGGTTTAACATCTACAGAATCAAAGGCAGGCGCACCTTCAATGCTATCGAATTTGTCTATATTTTCATTTTTCACACACTCATTAACTTTCTCTGCACTCTTATTCGGAGCTAAAGAAGCACTTTCATCGATAACCATTTTAGTTTCGTCACTTGACTCGTCGCCTTTGTATAAGTCAACATTCGTTTTGTCTAAAAGTGACCATATATCAGGCATGTATATGTAAGAATATTCCATCGGTGCATCCTCGCGGAGTACCTCATCTCTGAATTAATGTTAGTCCTTGTGTATTAATCTTTTTTAAAAAACTACATTACCTGTCATAAACAAAGGTCGCAATGAGTTTCCACCGTCGACAATACGACAAATCAATTCCAGTCTGAGCTTTAACACACCTAACAGCAGTAGCGATTAAATTTGGATCTTCACCATTATTTCTATAAAAATATATAGTAGTTATAGAATAAAAAATCAACTACAAACATGAAGCCATCCAACGAAGCATCAAACTTTCCACCAATTAGTGAATGTCCTTCCGTGTAATTTCTCGAACACAGGAAGGAAAACAATTTATTGAAATGTAAAAAGTATGCTTTGCTAAAGAAAATTACAAATGATCAATACCGAGTTTTTGATGTTGATTAAAGTTTACCTGCTTGTGAAATTGTCACGATCTGAACCAAAAACCCGATCATATATGTCATTCATCGATGGTAGAGACACAAATAGAACCTTCACGGCATACTTGTTTACGATCTTTGGCTTCGAAGAGATGTCGTTTAACTTTTCTGACTCATCAACATTATTTTTCAAAGGCTGTTCCTGTGTCGAGCTCTGTTCCACTTTACTTTCAGTTTTTGGATTTACTATTCGGTATAACACTGGTTTTGGGATGTTCAATATATTCAGATCAAAATTTGTGTTTATTCTGACTTCACGAAAATCTGACGGAATATGAATAGCGCCGTATCTCTGCTTGATGTCATAAATATTCATAATAGATCTAAATAAAAATATAAGTGCGTGCAATTTAGCAAAAAGTTACTTACTTTAGAATAGCAAATTTCGGAATATTTACAGGGTCGTATCTACGTCTTAGAGGTTTACCAGAATGTGAAACATCGGTTGTACTGGCATTTGAAATAGGGGAATCTGAACGACGATTTCTTTGAAAGTCTTTGTCTTTTTCACGACGATCTCGTTCATGATCTATCAAACGTGGATCGCGATCCGACCGCCGTTCACGATTTTTATCCTTCTCTCTTTCACGATCATCAAATTTATTTCGGTCTTCTCTCGCACTGAAACACGATCATCACAGTTTTGAAAAAAGAAGTGACAAACATGTACATACCCTCGAGATCGTCCTTCTTCTCGATTACGCGGTTCATCCCAACGCGTAGCAATTCCGCGATTTACTTGACGCTGCTGAGCTGGAGGTTGTTGTTGAGCAGTATTTGTAGTAACTTGTTGAGTCGCATAAGGAATTATCTGAGTTGACACAAACGCTGAACCAGGCGTTGATGTATAAGTGATTTGTTGATACTGATTCGAAGTTGTGCTTGAATATTCTTGTGGTGTTGATTGTTGGGGTGGTTGTCTACTGTAATAAAGAAGCTGCTGTTGTTGTTGTTGCTGCTGCTGCTGCTGTTGTTGTTGTTTCGATGAATAATCGTTATACACCGAATTTTGGTGCTGCTTGTAATCAGTAGCATAATTTTGTTGGATTTGATCTTGTTTCTGATATGCCTGGGTTTGTTGCGATTGCAATTTCGATTGCAACATTTGAGTGTCATGAGTGTAGTAACTCTGCGCTTGTGGCTGCTGATCGCGCTGTTGCATTAAAACGCGATGTTGCAGATACGTAGAGGCGACTGTGTTCTGTTGCGCCTGCTGGGGAATGATTTCTACTTTGGTTGCATTCCACTTAAAAGGCAACTGCTCGCTGTATTGACATTCAACATAAACCTGATCGTTGAGGCGAATACTTCCTCCTTTGACAACGCTGTGAACAATTAAAACTCTTAATACATTGCGATGTAACCCTTTGCGTTCAATAAAAAATAATTACAAAATATGATCTCAAATAAAACGTTATATCATATCCCTCAATTAGATAGTTTACGAAAACCGTAAGAAACAGAATCGAACCTTAATTGGAAGAAAACATCGTCATCTACAAATCCAAAGTTTTCCATAAATTTGGTTACTCTTCCCGTGAAGGCGCGTTGACTGCCTGCACACTGTAGGCTGTTGTTTGTATTCTCTACCAAAACAATATCATTTATATTTGAAATGCAAAAACTCAAAAAGCAAATACTTACGCTGTTCTTTCATTTTTGAAGACAGCATTGTGCAATTAAATTGCGAACAAACGTTCTTAGCAATGTCGGCAAAGACGGCACTTTGCATCCAACAAGGGACTTTTCATTAATCTACTTTAGGTACGGTGTTTTCAGAGACAAACAGTCGCAGCAGTGTCAGTGACTGCTCTCGTGCAGCGTTATTGTGTTCATTAAGCATTATGAATCACACAATATTCGAAGCATTATTCAATTACCTTCGTAACAATTACATGAAATCTTTAATTGGAAAAAATTTATTAGTCACAAATTAAGCGTGAGAATATTTGCATTTTTAAGTCGATTTAGAAAATTCAAAATTCAGAATAAAATATAAATGATTGGAACAGTTAACGATGACCTCGCATTGAAACAGATATAATTAATTTCGCTGATTATCGGCTTTGAAACGATTATTGCGGACGTCAGTGAATGGGCGTAATAAGCGATCACGGCATGCTTAACAACAACTTGTGTCTTTATGACCGCACTCAATTATTCACTTTTGAGATGTTAAATTAGAAAGTGAAACACCCATCACAATAAACACTGATCACCAATGATGCATACGTTTCAATGCGAAGTCAATGTGTCGAATTTAGAAGTAGCCACAAGTTGACACATATTATGGATTAAACTGCACTATCAGTTCTTCATTAACATTAACAACGAAACCAGATTTGAACGCATTGTAGGACCTTTCAGCAAAATCTTTTATTAAATCGACATCTTCAGACTGAATCGGCTCCACATTCACTTTTTTATTATCGCTTGGTTCATTTCTCAACTGCGATTTATTCTGTTTATACTTAAGAAGAATTGGATTTTTGGTCTGATTTATTCTTTGAGCATACAGCCGCTGTCTTTCCATACACTCAGACTGTTCAATGGAAGGCACATCCATCGACGCGACGTCGATTACTTTCACAGCCATTTTATGAAGAGTGCGATTCCATTCGTTTTGCTCTTGTTTCGAACCATTAACCAACGAACCGTAAACAGCAGCGTCTTTCGTTGTTTCTGATCGTGAATACAAATCGTCGTTTATGACTCCGTCAGCAGGATTATTCAAGATGTGCGTTCTTTCACAATCGTCGTTATTTTCTTTCGGTATACACGGACAACAAGCGCTAACATTTCCCATTTTTTGCGCTCAAAAAACGCAGTGAAACAAACTGCAAACAACACTCTTCAAGTGTCACCGAATGTACGTCACGTGTTGTCGCCACTGTAGCATCGATGTCCGCCTCAGCAACTCAACGATAACTCGAAGCGTTCGCTGCATTGCATCACATCAAGAATGAAATCGAAGTTTGCATCATATTATTCACGTCGGAAACAGTTTGAACTCAGTAATTTCTTTGTGTGTGAATCTTATATGACGAACTATTGTTTATGTGACACATATTTTCGGCCCTTGGACTACTGCGCGCCTCGTTTCGACTCCATTTTTGCTGCAGTAAAACAAGAGTGACAACTTTCTTTACGTCTTGATCAACGAATTTTATCTTTACGTACAGTGTAATGCCTTGCAAAATCGTGCATCAAATAATTATAAAAATGACAACAAATATTCTCAACGTACCTCAGTCACCTTCGGGTGAAAGTGTCGACGTGACTGTCGATGGTTTTCAGATTGACATTTTGAAGGCGAACTCAAAGTGGAATGAATTTTATTTAGCAAATGGATATAATGGAAGTGAAATTAATGGTAGTGAATCAAAAAAAATTGTTCATTTTGCGGATAAAATAGACTGTGTTCATATTTTCGAAGACGACGTGGACAGTCGTGAAAACCGATGTATTTATTGGGAGTTATGTGCGGTTGACAGACAACGTTTCAAGGACCGCATTCAAAAGACTGAAAAGCAATTAATGCATATTTTTGACGCTTCTCATAGAAAAAGAGTATATAATGAACGATTTAAAGAGTCTCAATAAATAGTGTCAGATTTGAAGACTGGTGTGAACGAAAATATATTGTTTTCGGAGATTGCCTTTGAATATTTTTTTAATGTTGGTGAAGAACGAGTGTCTGTGACCCTTTGTCTTCATCTTATTTGTTACAGAGTGTCAGACATTTTACCCTTTGTTTGTACAGTTTGAAATCTATACTTTTATGAGATCTTCATTAATTTATACTCATCTAAATTAAAACAAATATGCATAACATTGAATTTATGAGAATATTTCTGTCACCTTTGTCTATCAACGGATATGTTGATTAGTGCACCTTATTCTTTTACATTGGAATACATAAAATGCTCTTGAATGTATTCGTTGACATCATTTCAGAATTTGTTTTTGTTATTAACGTTCAGTTTATATTTTAAATAAATGTTGCGATGAATTAATTGTGACGTGTTTATTTGTGCATAAGCAATAAAGTAAAATGAGTGGTTGTGAGTAATCATTTTAATGTTAATTCAGACTTTTGGGTTGATGAAATTTTTGACAGAACTTTCGACTGTGAAGCGATCGTGAACTCAATGACGCAATGGTTGAAGTCGTCGTTTATTAATCATCCCTATTTTTAACCTTCGTAAAGTGTTTTCGAAGCCGATGTTTGATTGATTGAAAATTTTTTCGACATTATGTTGAGAATCGTGAAGTGTGTTGGAAACAAAGGTTTGTTTTTGCATCGTATACCTAAAATGTTAACTAGATCATGTATAGGAAATGCTACTTTTGACGTGTGCGTGAAAGTGAATGCTGTTTCTGTACGTTCAATAAATACAAATTCATCCGATGTCGAAAAAAGTGAACGTAGTTTACAACCAGAAGTCTCCAAATTTCCTTCTCCTGGAGCTGCTGCGTTAAGGAAAGGTACAGGTGGACGTTCTTCATTTAATGGCACCGTTTGTACCGTTTTTGGTGCTACCGGTTTCCTTGGTAGAATCCTATGTAATAAACTTGGGAAAATTGGCACTCAGCTTATTATCCCATTTCGAAAAGATCCTTATGATGTAAGGGCGCTTAAAGTAATGGGAGATTTAGGACAAGTTTTGTTCTTCGTAAGTACATATTTTCTTTGAATATTCTAACTTATAATTTTTATTTTTTAGCCCTTTTATCTACGAAATGAAGAGTCAATTTACAAAACAATGAAATATTCGAATGTGGTGATTAATTTAATAGGAAAAGATATTGAGACTCCGTAAGTCACCATATTTGATGCAGTGAATCTAATTGATTTGATCAGGAGTTTCACTTATGATGAAGTACACGTCGAAGGAGCTAGAATGTTGGCCAGAGTTGCTAGACAAGCTGGTGTACAACGATTCATTCATGTCTCAGCTCTGAATTCATCACCAAATCCTAAACAACATACGTGGTTTGCTAAAGGAGGTTCTCAGTTCTTGAAGACAAAATATTATGGTGAAGTTGCGGTGAGAGAAGAGTTTCCTGAGGCAACCATATTAAGACCTGCGGATATGTTTGGTCTGGAAGATCGATTCCTTAATTATTATCATAGATTTAGCCGAAACAAAATTCCAAATAATGCTATATGGCTTTGGAATCGAGGATTAGGTACCTACAAACAACCGGTTTATGTCGGAGATGTTGCTCAAGGAATTGTAAACGCAATTTATGACCCGGAGGCGCCTGGAAAAACATATGATTGTGTTGGGTATGTTTTTCGAAAGTTTTGCAGTCATTGATTGAGTTATACATTTAAGTCCTAAACGATATGAATTATTGGAAATTGTTCGCTACATAAAGAATATCACACAACGAGAAGAGGAGTTTGGTTTCACTATTGGAGACCTTCGACATCATCCACTATTTTACTTGCGCGTGAAGTTTTTCAGTTATATTTGGCACCATAATATGAGTCAACTTTGCACTGATAAAGTAGAAAGGGTGAGTGGTGTAAATATTGTATTAGCAATGTAATTGTTGCGTAGGAATCTGTTTCAGATGAGCTAATCCCAGGAAATCTGACATTAGAAGATTTGGGAGTGAATCTGAGCCCAATGGAAAATTATGCAATGTTGGAGCTGAGACCAAAAAGACGTCACGCTTTCTACTGCGAAACTATAGACGAACTGCCAATTCCTGCTCATCCTAGGACTGTTGAACCTTTGATTGCTGCGAAATATGCATCGCGGGAATTTAAGCAAGCAACTGTGTAGATGTTTGGTGACTTTCGTTTTGATTGTAAATATTACAAATTGCAATAAACAATAAATTGCTTAGTAAAGATAAACGAAAACTTAAAAGTTTTTATTTACAACGCAAGTTGACAATTATATGATTTCATATTCACCAGAAGGTTGTTTAGCGTTTGTCTGGCCAATTTGTAATGAACCACAAAGTTTCATAGACGCGTACGCAACCATACAACTGGCAAGAACCAAGAGAAACAAGAAACCTCCGAGTCCTAAATTGCGAGTCGAAGGCATTATATTCGGGTAACTATTGCTTTGGGAAAGCATGAAACCCAGTGACCAGCCAACTTCGTTTCCATTTAAACGTTCAACAAACTGAACATCAGACCATTCTTGATTCTGAATATTATACATTGCTGGAAAACTTTGTTCAATGAAATTCAAAAGAAAGCAAGCATTTGGTGAAACATGTGGATGCGAAGAGGTAACTGCATCCCAATTAAGAAGACAAAAAGCAGTTGTTTCCAAAGAAAACTGTGTATATGTTGTCGATGGATGTGTGCTCAGGGTAGGCAGGACTCTGGTAACGTTGTAGTATTTACCGATTGCGTAGAAATCCTTGTCTTCTCTCCAAGCAGTGCCCTGACTTACGTAGCAATAACGAAAAGATTTTGCACATTGATTGAAGTCCAACATTTGGTTTAAAATTAGCTTGCATGTTTGCAGGTTTGCATTTCCCGTAAATGTATACGTTGCATTCGCTTTGATGAATTTATCGATAGGCTGATCAGTGGTTTCAATACATTCGTTGTTCATCAGATCAGAACCATTGATGTGTCGTATCATTCCCTGATTTGAACAAGGATCGGGAACATTGAATACTTCTTTTTGTTGAGCAATCGTTTTTATGATAAACAGGAAATATCGTTTTGCGATCTCATCTGCCCCATAGCACTGATTGCTGTCCACTCTGAGTGTCCACTGTTTCCCAAATACTTCAAACGCATCGTTTGCATTCTTCGCTGCCGTCGCGAAAGCCATTTGTGATGAAGCATCTCCCATTCTAAGCACTCCCACAGTTTCAGGCTTAGAACTTTTACTGGGTATGAATTTCAATATGTAATTCAACTGAAGCCAAGAATAGGCTCCTTCTTGGATTCCGGTCAGTGCAATTGGATAAGAAACCATGAATTTAATGTTGCTGTAACTGTAACTTGAGAGCTGATGAAATAAATCCTCCATCAGTTGTGTAGCCAAACCTCGATTTTTAAGATTTAGCAATCTGTATCCATCTGTTAGAATCGGATAAAGCAATGTGTTCATTTGCACATCTGTGGGTATTTTGCTTGCAGCTTGATTGAGACATGCCAAAAAGCCACTGTAAATAGCGCTCGCATTAGTAGTGTGTTCGTTTACTCCAACGTTAATTGTGCAACTGTCTTCAGTTGTTACCAATGCGGTGTTGTCTAACTTTACATTTGACCATTTGAATGGAGTTACTCTCGTATGTGACTCCGAAATCGCAATCACGATTCCATACTAAGAAACAATTTTTAATTGATTATCTATGAATTCATTTTCATGTTCATGTCAAGAATACATGAATTTTCATTTTTTCAATGTCACTTTCAAAGTCTCTTTAACCGTTATCTGTATTTGAAAATCTTTCATTTCCCGTATTTTTGGTTTAAACTGGCTGAATGTAGATTTTGCTGACGTAGACTGAAATCGCTTCGAATTTTGATACACATATGAAATATCAAAAATAAAAGCAGAGATTATATTGATGAAGTACATTTTAAAAATCAATTACAGACATGAGTAACAAGGCAATTGAGTATTGCGATGTGTTGTTTCAAATGAACATTTAACTCATTACTGAAGGCAAACGGTCGAAGTCACACTTAATTGAGTACCTTTCTGCCGCGAATTGGCCGACATGTTGGTATGCCTCGAATCTTTGTCAACAACACAGTGGTTATCTTTACCAACACTAGTTGTTAACACTGTAAAACAAACTAATGTTGGCACTTGGAAAATGAACTTTTTGGTCTCAATAATACCAACATATCGGTATGTTTCGAGGCATACCGAACACTAGGTTTGTTTTACTCCATACCGACGTGTCGGCCAATTCGCGGCAGTAAAGTAGCAATGTATATAACTAAATGCAGTTTTTACCGAAATTATTGCAATCTAATAATTATTATATGAATTAAGATAAAAATAATAAGGTTTGAACCTCAGACATTTACAAATACACTACACAAATTTTCACTATTGCAGCATACATTAACACACAGAACTTCACTAACACTAACACAAAGCTTGTTGAACTATAAACATTGCGGTAAATGGGTTAGTTAAAGGTGATAAAATATTTAGAATCTGCTAACACATAACCGTGAAAGTAAACCTAATAAGTCGTATCTAGTTAGCATTAAATGAAGACGTTAAAATAAGCAGCTTCAAACAAACAGTACGAAATGCTTACATCAATTGACTGTTGGGGATTGTTTTTGGATGCGTACAATGAGATCGCAACAATGACAATGATGAATCCGATTAAGAATAAAAGGATCCACTTGAATTTAGGATTACAATTTTTAAGCGAAGCCAAACTCAGATTCATTTTACTGGCAAATGAAAGTTAAAATGAGTGACTGTGTCTAATGCTTGAGGCACAAAAACAAGGAACAAGTTATCCTTGTTGATTATGTTTTTTGTACAGCTTCGCTGCAATGAGAAACAAGTGCAAATCGTGAATGTTAAAAATTAATTTCAATTAAATACATTCATTTAACGCACTGTAACTGGTTCACTAACATTTTCAGCAGGTACAATCATTTACACAGATCACATTTAATTTTGAAACTCAAAATTCAAATGCAAAATATTCTTTTAAACAAAACGTGAGCAAGTGAAAACTTTTTGCCACAAATGTGAGCAGTGAAATAAATAATTCTTCTCGAAGGACTTTTGATATCCATGACTTCCCATATTTCTCAACATTTTCACTGCGAAAAATGAGGATCCATCTAATACGTGATTTTGATTGCTTTTTATCGCTCCAATATTGAAAACATTTTTTCAAACTTTTGAATTACACTATAGTTGCAAATAATTATCACTTTTTCATTGCATTGAATTGCATTGCGAAATAATGAAGTACAGTTGTGTCCAGAATAACAGTTCATCGCATTGGAATACAGAATTGTACAATAAATCGAAGCTGTAATTTTGTACGTAGCAGTAGTAAAAGCAAAAATGGTTTCGATCTTCAAAAACTGAATTTCTCAATTTGTAATGAAAACGTCGTAGACATTATTGTGATTAACCTCCTAAATAAAAAACCTCTGGAGTTAAGAACTAACAGAAAATTCAGTACCAACAACAATCACAAGCGGTTTTGAAAACGAACAAATGACTAATTAATCGACGAAAACCTTCAATTATAATTTATAATTGATTTTGTGACATACTATTTTCAATTAAAAAGGTTTCCCACTCACTTTCACACTATCCTGAGGTTCTTGTTACTGTACTTACCCGAATTGTGTGACATGTAAAAAATGAACTCTGATACCTTATTACATGTCAATATAAAACAAACGTGAAATTTATCAATTTTTTCAGTTAATATCTACACTACTTTCTAACTCTGTATCAGAGTCGGATCCGTGTCGGTGTACCAGTGGGCTCCGTTAAATCTTCTGTTAGTGAAGTGCAAATGACGTGCTACTCATTATACCACCATACAAAGCTTGTTTCTGGGAATTTTCTTCAATTTCAGTGTCTTCTTCGGTGGAAACGTGTTTCTCTGCTAGCGACATTTTAAAATTGTTTTTGACGGACTTGTTTCTAAGTTTATCTTAAAATTTATGGGTGTCAGTATAAAGTGAAATCGACTAAATGTTAAACTGAATTTAATTTTGAAATTCACTTTATAATTACATGTCGAATTATACTCACATTAGGTTCGATTCAGTCTATAATTACATGTCATACAATTCGGGTAAGTACGGTATTGTGACAATTGTTTTGACTAACGTATAACAATTAAATTGGACATAATTGTTTTGACTGATAGTAACCGTAAGTGTCACTCAATCGATTGCGTTTGTAAAATTGCAAAGAAAAATAATTTTTGCAAGAACTTAATTGCTTCTATTAATTTTAAATGTTTTACATGTAAAGCGAGATATTTTACATTTAAATTTTAATTTATATTGTCTTACGCAAAAGTATGAGTGCGATGTCGAAAACATTGTTATTTTGTGAAAGTGATTGTGAAAGTGAAAATTTCACTAACCAACGCGAGGAAAACATGGTAGAAATATTTTGACATGTTGTATTTGGCATTTTGGTCATCGAGAACTTTAGGGAACTTTGGAACTTTCTCAGAACTTGCCAAAGTTGATTAAAATAATTTTAGGTGAATTTGATAGTGAAAATCAAAGGCATTTTATTGTGAAAACAATTGTTATTCAACAATTTCTTCAATTGAATATTGAACAATACCTCTGAATTAGGACCAACTATTTTGGGTCCGAAGTGTTCTTAATCGAGTGGTTTTACTGTGATGTGTTTGGGTAAAAGATCAGAGAAATTGGGGAAACATGTCTTCAAGTTTCAAAGTTGTTGCATCCGGCAAAGACCACATAATTTCGGTAATTCCGATGTTGGTGGAAGCGGAGATGTTGCGGAGTTTTCAAAAAATTTAGGACCGAAGCGAAGTCTAAAGTGTAACTCCGTGAACACCTTTAATTACAACCATAAAAGAAGAATCGACGAGAAACAAGAGGTTATCCATATTCAGAGTAAACCTCAGTTCGCGGGGTTTAAACTTTTTTGTGTGCGATTTTGAATAATAAGGGACTTAAACAAAGTGTTCTGTATTCTGTCAGTCCTCGAACCTGGTAGTGGAAAATGGGTATCGAACGACACTGGTCTCACCGTTAGAATTTCTAATTATATAGTTACGGATACAAATCATTTTTATTCAACAGGTTCATATGCTTTTGGCAATGTGTGTTGTACATTTTTATAGTACTTTACGGCAAATAAAACAAAAACGAGACCAATGACAAGTATGAACACAAAGCCCCAATTGTCTAAAATTGGTGCGGATCCCTCAAATTTTCGTAACCTGTCTACTTTGTCTAAAATGTAGCCTAATTTCCAACCAACTCTTTTGTGAATAAATTTCAAAAGAGGCCATTGTTTGCCGCTTAAGCCATACACATCAGTAAGAATTTTTTGGGTAAGAATGTAGTCGAAACAACTTGTGTCCACACCAACTTGCAGTAAATATTCATGTTCGCAAATTTTGCTTGCAATAAATTCAAATTGATCGATTGTAATATGATTTGGAACTTCAACATCTGTTGACACAAAGAATGGCTTATTCTTTGGTATATTTTCAGAATTGACGTAAGAACAATCTTTTAATATCATTCCACAGAATAGAGGATCGAACAATTCAGACATTAATGAATTGCATTGTGCAAAACTTTGAGAACCTAACAATGTCGTTCGATTATTTTCTAATATTTGTGTAACGTTAATAGTCGATTGTAGACATTGATTGTCGATCAAGTCGTTTCGTGATACATCGATTTGGACACCTTTGGCAGTGCATGGATCAACAAATGAATTATTTTCGGTTTTATTCGATGTTAACATTAAATAAAGTTGATAACGAAGTAAACTGTTGTGGACACCAAGACAATTGTTTTCAATATTTCTGATTCTGTAATATTCTCCATTGTAGTAAATTTTATGTTCTTTGGTTTCATCAACAAGATCTTGTTGGAAAACTAATTTCGAAGATTTACCAAAATTGAAACCAATAATTTCTCTGTGATCATCTTCGGTGTCTGGTTCATTGTTAATGAACATAATACTCGAGTAATTTATTCCGATGTGGATGAGTCCAAATAAAGAGCCATTGTGATTAAATTCGTAATTAATTTGCAATAAATGGTATTTTCGAATTGAAGCATTTGTTACAAAGTGCGCTTTTTCCACTTTGAAATCTTTCAATGTTGAGTTAACATACTTATTCAAATGGTCAAGGATTTCTTCATTTTCTTCTTGTGATTTATCATCTTTTAGCAATGCTACGAACACTTTTGTTTGTCCTCTTTGTGATTGTGGCACTTGAGTAGAGATTTCTTCGAGACACGATACAAATGCTGAATTTATGTTCTCTTTCGATATTAACACAGGACAAGATTTTATCCTCTTTATTCGAGTTGTGTACACTGACTGAGTGGATGACCATTGAAATAATGCTGTTTCGTCATTGCTTATGAGAATTGTGTACTGAAACAAAAATAAATGTAAAAGTTTATATTCCAAAAATAAAATAATTTCACACTTTTTTCCACTCTGTTACTCATGAACATTAATAATAAGTTTGTTTAACAGGATTAACTCACCCTTAATGGAAACGGTGATTGACCAGTTCCGAATCTCAATGAAAATGTAATAACAATTAAAATAATGCCAATTCCTATCAGTGAAATTGCTTTGATTTTGCGGCCAGTCACCATTTTAGCCGATATTAATGAAAAAAAGTTGCTGTCCTTAAATATAAAACATTCATAATGGCGACGCTCCTCAAAAATTAATTTCAAAATATTTCTTGTCAGATGTTATATTCAGAAATAAGTTTGCTCAAAAATGAAAAACCTGATGTAATCTCATTAAGTATTCGCCATAAATCATATATTATTTTTTATGTCTACTTTTTTACATGCAAAGCAATTTTTAAGTGTGAAAAGAATGCTTAAAAGATTAATGATTATTGTGAGTCTCATAACAGTGACAAAATACAAAATCTTATTAATTGTGATTATATCAAAAGACAACGAACAATAAAATATCTAATATATAATTTAGTAATTACAAAAATTATAATTTCATTAATTTCATGTGAAAAACAACTTCGCTAAAAACGAGTAAATTGTTCAATGTCGTTACTTTCACGGTGAAAGTATTTGAAGTTTATTTCAAAATTATGCTATATGACTAAGTTTATTAAATTCTTTTGATTGCTTCAAAAACATCGGAATATTGGCAATGATAAGCAAACTTTTTTCACACATTTACTTCTTGAAGTATTCTGGGCTCTACTGTTACATTTCGCACATTGAAATATATTAAAGAACATTTTGTTACCTTCAATCACTATGGATAATCTGACTCTTAAATTACATGACATTGTCACTATCATGACATTGTCACTATCATGATATTGTTACTCTTTGTCGTGTCATGGTCAATCAAGTTTACATTGTTAACGCATCTGAACACATGACTAGTGTCGCAAATGAGGCAGCCGTATAGTATCCCAATCATCCTAGTTACGGGGGAAGCCTTGGCAATCATGGATCCGCAAAAGTTTTGTGAAGCTCTTCTTTACTATTTCCAGCAATGTTCTTATAATATAAATATAAATAGTTTAATGATCTGCACATTTAATTTGATTATCTGCAAAAGTAATATTGTCAATTCCCGTACTTCCCTGTATTAGCCGACATCTCGGTATTAGACTAATTACATCATGTGTCTGTCTTAATCGAATTATACCCACAAGTCGTAAAACAAAAAAGGTATTTTGCTTCATTCGCTCTAATTATGGTTGAATTCGATCGCTCGAAATATTCTCGTTCATCTGAACAACCGTCACAAGATCTGTCGATAATTTCGATGCACATTTTAAAATGTATACGAGATTATTCATATTTTTATGTGTTTACTAAATTTTCCATCATAAACAAATCTATTTTTAATACTGAATGAGTAAACGACTCTTATTTTTTAATTTTTCAAATTTTTTAAAATTCAATTGAAGTGAAGCTCAATATACTAAACAACGGAACATTTGGGAAATAAAGTTTATTCTCAAACCATTAATTTTAGACAACAAAAAAGCAAGCTATTTCAAAACTTTGTCAATAAGTTACAAAAGTAACAACAGATTTCCATTTTACACGCTTTCATAACTACTTCTCTTCTTTTGCGTTGTATATAAATTGGTTAACCCGTAACCGAGTAAAACAATACCAACGACCAACATTAACACAAAGCCATACAAGGGCAATATTGGTGAAGTTGCCTGTGCACCTGCAATTTTATTGCTAGCGAGAAGTACGTCTCCCAATTCCCAGTTTAAGTGAGTGCCATTTATTTTATTAATGAAATGCACGTTGATCCAATCTTCGACACCAAAGTTGTACAAATCGTTTAGAGTTCTTTCAATGAATTGAAGACCAAAACAGTAATTCTTGCATTCTTCTTCACTTGCTTTACAAACATCAGAATGATGTTTGACAATGTAACTCGATGGATATGAGCAAAACGTCTTCACGGCATCGTCATACTTCTTTAGGGGAATGCTGCTTCTTTCTCTAAGTTCTGGAATGGCTCGTGTTAATTTGTAATAATTTGAAAATGCGACGAAATCTGCGCCTTCTGGAACCGTGATATTATTTAATGCACAAATCTCAAAGTTTTCGCGACATTCTTTGTGACTCGTCAGTTTAGTGATATATTCTTTGCACTTTGCAGGATCATTGTTTCCAACGAATTTGTACACCATATTTGCTGAGATATGTTCAGTTGGAGGTTTTCCATCAGCATTGTTCACACAAATTTCATTTAAAAGATCTGATCCGTTGATCATACTTTCGAATCCTTTGTTGGCGCACGGGTTTTGAACTGTAATTTGTTCCACTTTTACGTCAGGACCTTCTCCTGATTCTCGTTTCGTTCTCTTTGGAGCTTCGGGACTCGATTGATTCATATTTTCAATAATGTTTTTAAGCTTTTGTTCCTGTGGAGTCAGTTTCGGATGCGGCGGAAGTGTTTCAGCTTCTTCGGGGTGTTCGGTCTTTGGTTCGTGATGCTCCGGTCGCGACTTGTCCTCAGGTTTCTTTTCACTCTCATGCTTCTTTGGTTCTTGTTTATCTTCGTGATGTTCTGGAGGATGTTCTTCAGTATTTTTATGATTTTCTTCTTTAGGTTCCTTTTCTTCGTGATGTTCTTCCGGTACTTTTGAAGGTAATTTTTGAGCTTCTGGTTTATAAGGAGGTTTTGCTACTTCTTTTTCATGTGATTCTTCATGTTTAGCTGGGGGTGGAATTGAGTGGGGAGCGACATCTTTAATCAATAAAGAATAAAAACGATTCAAAGCCTGATGAAGTCCATAACAGAGGTTACTTGAACTTTGTACAAAATAATTTTTCCCTAAAATGTTTGCTTCGGAGTTGGATTTATCAGAAAGTTGTTCGAAAGCAATACGTGCAGAAACATCACCCATGTCCAGAATACTTACAGTATTTTCTGGTTTGCTACTGATGTTTTGTTTTTCGGTTGCATTGGCTGATTGTATCAAATAATTTGTTGCCACCCAAGCATCCAATGCTTCTTGTCTTCCATTAATAACCCTTGGTTTTCCGAAAGTAAGGTTTGTGTTATTTGCTCGTAATGATTGCAGAGACTCTTCGATGTGCTTCAATATTGACTGTGCCTCAGTTTTATTCTTAGCTTCCAGAAGTGTCATTGCCTCACTTGCATCCAATAAAACCGGTGTTTTGTGGTCACTGTGCACTTGAGATGCCATTTCTTGGACACAATATAAAAGATGGTTAAATGCACCACTGTTTTCGTGTCCGAATAATTCAATACCATTTGATGTTTTGCAATTGTCTATCTCGACCACTCTTTTGTTTTCATTCCATTTGTAAAGAGTAACCTTTGATTCCTTAGAATTCACGTCAACTGCAATCGCATACTGTTTAAAATAAATTAAAGTCATTATTTTTAAAGCAATGAGCAGGAAAAAAGTCTCCAAATTACGAAAGTGAAATGGAATCCACGATTAGTGTTGATTATTTTATGAAAAATCTTACGTCGGTAAACGGCAAATAATCTCCTCCTGTTCCAGTGTACAACACGATTCCAACAATTATCAGAATTGCTCCGACAATAGAGCACAATGTCCCTATCACTGAAAAAGTCATTTTAATATCACTTTTTTCTTGCGTCGAGAGTGAAAATATTTGTCTGTTTCAACGCTCAAGTTTTCTGTGTTTAGCCCGAAGCGAGACAAACTAGTTAACATTGGCAACAACACTTTACCACTACATTTAATAACACAACTTTTTCATTCTCCTTGATGTTGAATTCATCCTTTAAATCGATTTGAAAACATTTTTAAGTTTTTCACCGACAATCGGAATGTCTGTAAAAGTTGCTGCTTGATATCTCTGCATCAAAGTCCTTCGCACTCGCCGCTAAAAAATTGCTAATTTATTTACTTATGTTTACGACTAAGTCGATCAATTAAGAGCTGAAAATAATTTTTAATTCGTTAATTCAGCCTAATCTTACCAAAGATTGAAAACAAGGGTAATTTTGACATGATCAACAATGAAAACATCCAAAACAAGGACATGACAGTTCAAAAACTATCTTTCTTCTCAAATTTAATGCTCGAGTTGAACTAAAGATTAACAAAAACGCGTAAAAAATACAATGAAAGTGTAATTGAAAGTTGAATGACAATCATGTGGAATAATCAAATGTTAAACGTATCACTTTATTGCAAATCGGTATCAACAGTAAACATTATTTATAAAAATATACTTAACAATATACTTTATGTTTTTTTTCGAAATAAAATCGTTCATTGTTCACCAAAAGCAGAGAATCGAGTTTGTTCAAATTGTCGCAAGTGAATTAAAACGTGCATATTCACCTCTTCACTTCTGCTTAAGTATGGAAAATTTCCACCACTTTTTAAATGGGCTCTTTTTGCATGAGGATAAAATTTGTAAAGCTCTTCACGAACTCCTTCACTGATTGCACAATCATCGAAAACATCAATTATTGTTATTGGCAGCGATTGCAAACGCTGAGGTTCAACGTAGCAATTAATACAATTAAGAGTCAACCGTGATGCCAGCTCCGACTGTGATAAACTTTCTAATTTTTCAGACATAAATTCGACTGACTCTCGAATAGCTTTGTCTTTGTTTGCATACACATCTGCATTGCCCATCACCAGTTTTCGAAGAAGAATAGCCGGCATTGCCCAGAAAAGCACAGCCGAATCTGAGTGGTTGAATATCGCCGTGTCGGCGAAACTATTGCACAAAATAAGAGATTGAACTCGTGGGCAATGAATTGTGCTGTCTACGAATTTTTGGGCCAGAAAACCACCCAATGAGGCACCGAAGATGTGTACTTTATCCAATCTGAGTGTGTCTAACAGTTTAATAAATCCGCGGACAAATTCGCCTAACGTCCAATAAGTCGGATATTGCAGGGCGATAACACGACATCCTTTCGCAGTCAGGCTCATCAACTGAAGAAAGAATACATCTGCTGTCCCGCTGACTGGTGGGAAGCAAAGCAAAGGCGAATGAACTGATCGTGGTCCAGAGTCATACAAGGTCCACACTTTTGAGGAGTCTTCATCAACAACTATCTTTCTTTGAGGTACATTGCTGCGAAAAAGTTGGTATTTTTCATCCACTTCGATGCAGCATTGACTCTTGTGTCCTCCCAGCAAACCGAATACTTTTTCCATTGTTTTCTGTTTTATTTATCACTGAATTTCGTTGAAACAGTGAGCAAACATCGTAGACGACGCTTGACGTGCGATCAATCAGCCATCTTTCGTCAACAGTGGCTCCACTCAATTTCAAACTTTTGAAAACTTTTTGTAAACACAGCAAAATCAATATTTCATTCACACAATTATTCAATGATTGTTTATTTATTTATTTATTGAACTTTGTCAACTTTATCTCTTGGACGCTGACATGTGTGCTGATCACTGTCCGCGGTGGAAGTGAACTTCAACACGCAAATAGCACGAATAAAGTTTACTTTAGATAACTTGTCGTTATGATAACAAACTGTCGATTTGTGTGTCACAATGAGTAATGATACTATGCATTGATTCCAATTTGAAACGCATTTTCAATGAGTTTCATCATTTTAATTTGTTCAGTTGGTGTCTTGTTTCTCTTTTCACTGAATGAGGAAATATGAGAATTACAGACAACGAATAAAATTTTCGACATCGACATTTTCGATAGTCGAAACATACGTTGTAAAGCGTCCAATTTTGAAATAATTAAAATGAGATTATATGGTTCATAAGTTTTTCTAATAATAGTCCTTATAGGTATGTAATAAACAGGGTTAGGATTTTTCGGTGACCAAAACAGCTTAAATCGGTCGGTAAACGGTAAACTAAAATTGGATAAAATCGGTAAAATTCGGTGAAACTAACAAACGTTTATTTTCCCAAAAGAAAACCATTGTAATTAACAACGAGAACTTTTTCTGTTCAGCACACAGCCGATGAGCAAATTCATTGCTATGAACACTTTTGAATGAACAGAGTGCAATTCTGTGCAACTGACAAGGGGACATTTTGATTAATGAATTTCAAAAAATTATGAAACTTGGTGATTTGAAGATATT
>NCKV01000265.1:0-21250 GCA_003675905.2 Leptotrombidium deliense
ACTTTAAATAAAAACTGTTGATAACTTCCTGAAATCACGCGTATTTATAACTGCTTTTTAAACGTTACATCCCACTTAAATAAAAATGATTATTACGTAGCAACATCATTCGAAATGTATTGCAGCGAAGGTTACAAAGTTTCATCACTATTAATGCTTACTTTTATTCACCGACAGCAGAAATCTTTTTTCACTGTTGTGAAATAAAGTCATTATTTTCATCAGTTTTAAGTCTGCAATTACTTTGTAATTGATTGTATTTTGAGCAGTCATCGTGAGCCAGCGAGCCTGTTTTTTGAGATAACATCACTCACGATTGGTACGTTTACTTATTGAATGGACTGATATTTGGGAAAATATGCAGATGTGCACTAAAATGAATTTTTAAGTTCAATTGTGTATTAATGGTATTATTAAATGTCATCAGTGACAATGTTTAAAGTTTAATACAATATAACAACTGTTTGCTATTTACACAGCCTAATTCGCATGTGTCAATGAATTTACATAGACAGTGCTGTTGTCGTTTTTGTTCTTTTCCTTCAACGATTCAACCTGTTTTAAAAATTGTTCACTCGGTTTTTCGTAATCTCGCGGTCCTCGAATATTTTCCCAGTTATCGATGTCTAATTTCTTTTTCATTTTCGAGTATTCTTCTTCAAATGACGACTGACCAATAAGTTTTAATCCACTCTTTTTCGCTTTGTCGGCAGCATCAGGTGTCTTTGAACAAACAATAAATTACAAGTTTTACAAAACTGTAATTACAATTGTTTTATGAAC
The DNA here is from genome assembly GCA_003675905.2 of Leptotrombidium deliense. Classification (NCBI taxonomy): domain Eukaryota; kingdom Metazoa; phylum Arthropoda; class Arachnida; order Trombidiformes; family Trombiculidae; genus Leptotrombidium; species Leptotrombidium deliense. Next base: position 784 of record NCKV01000265.1, read on the forward strand.
ATATTTATGAGCCATGTATCGAATATCAGTAAGATTTGCCATTACAAAACTTGATCCAACTACGAATGTCTGAAGAAAACAATTCATTTTATTGTTTGGTTCAATTGTATTAATACTAGTTACCAAAAATGGGAGGCCGAATGTGAAAAACTTATTTTTCTTCAGTTTTGTGATGCTATTTGAAAAATTCATATTTCATCAATTGTATTCAAAAACTTTTAAGCAGAAACAGAAAATAGTGAAAAGCATGCACAGCAAACTCGCAGCTGTTGTTCAGGGACTGTTACTTTACCAAATAACTGCGTGTTAAAATGGCAGAGAACGAGTGGTGAAATCATTTGAAAATAACGAAATTTTCATGTTTGTTCAGCGAAAATACAAACGAAAATGAGTTCGGTATCGAAAGAAGGCAAGACAATGCTTCTAAATACGATAAAGATCGTGGAACACCAAAATAAAGTGAGTGAAGAGAAGAAAATGTGGAAATTACGTGAACAGAAGAAACGTGATGAAAAGTCGAAACGTAGATCTCGTGAAGAAAGGAAAAAATCTGATCATCGTTCAAAACATAAATCGAAACATAAGTCAGACTCTCATCGAAAAAAGAAAAAAAGACATCGTAGTGAGAGTAGAGAAGACAAGAAACGTAATTATTGGATGAAGAAACTGTACGAAGCAAAACAGAAAGATGATGATAAATGGCAACATAACGGATTTAAAGAACTATATCCCGAAGAATTCGTATCTTCAAGTGATGAAGAAGGTAAAAAATCGAAATGATTTTTGTGCATTAAAATGGATATTGAACTTAATTAAAATACTTCACACGTAAAAAATTGCTTCCATTACAACATTGCCGAATTCTTTACGGATTCCCGATCACCATTTGTAATTATACACGAATAATCATACAATAAAATAAAAATATTTTCGCGTAAAATTGCTGGCAACTTAAAAAGTTCTGATTTGTTTGGCCGCTGATCACTGGTTTCACATCTATTACTCATTGTTGTTACTGCTTTGTAAATCACAGCAGAACGATGTACATCGCGGGACATCGCTATGAAGCAACTTATTTTGCGAAATAAAGTATCCGATCATGTAACAGACATTGCGCGTAAACTGTTATAAAAATAAGTGCGAATCAGCCGCTTTGTTTAGCCGCAAATGGAATTTAAAAAATGAAAAAGTTGGGAGTTCATTGATATCATGTACAGGAATATACATGATTTATTGTAAGCAATAAGCATGTAAAAGCTGTGAGTATGTAAGCGATAATTTTGTTGGGAAGTTTTGTATAAAATAATGCTTACAATTGTAAAATGTAAATTACAATTGCTGTCTAACAAAAAAGTAGTTCCGACGAGCCGGATTTGAACCAGCGACCTAAGGATAGCTATTGAGCAACTACAGTCCTCCGCTCTACCAACTGAGCTATCGTCGGTACTTGTCGTGCAAAGCTCTTAATAAACTATTTGAAATTACTAACGATTAAAACAAATATTTCTAGTGGCGTTGCTTCACGTTCGCTATCCACATCCCTGTATAATCAAACTCGCCAAATTGTTAATATAATGAATTTATCATTCCTTTATCGGATGTATTCACGTGATACAAACAACAACACGAAACTGAAGTCGATGCTTTTCAGTTTTCTCAAGGCAGAGATTCTGACAGTAGTGCAAACTAAAACGTTGCAATCATTTATTTATCACTGATTCATTGGCAATAGTTGAGAATCAGGGCATTCATGTTTCAAAATTGCAGATTGATGTATAATAACATTTTAAATTTACAGAGACACGGATAAAATTACTGTGCGGATTAGACATTCATTTTAAAGTATTTTCAATGATCGATCTGTAAGAGATGCGTTGTTATTTCAACGATTTTTGATATTCCAATGAAAATTTGAAATCCATAAAACTCGCGCAATGAACAGTAAAAATTAAATCTATTTACGTAATTCGAAAAAAGAGTGACAAATAGCAACTTTTATTCGAGTCTTGGAAATTCACAAAATTACAACTAAACATGAGTGTTGACTTTGTTTGTCAAAAAACTATTCGTTTTGTGATTTGGCGGGTTTTGTGTCATTTTTATCGACGCCAGACACATCGGAATAGTTCAATAAATTATTAAACGACCACTGACTGCCTGACGTGTTTGAGTTAATCACGGAAGTGCCCAGAGAAGAGCCTTGTGTTGCTCCAGTCTCTGTTGCAGTGATCGGCGTCCACAAAGACTTTCCGAATAAACTGAATTGAGAACTGCTCGGTGAAACACTCGAAGAAGAAGCTGTAGAGCCGTTGTCATTGATTGTGGAAAACCAGGAATCAGCGTTACCAGCAGCAGTTCCCCAAGCGCTAGATTTTGGTTCATTGTTCCAAACAGATTGACTAGAAACGTTACGATTTATTGACAAGTTTGCGGGAGCAGCTGAATTTTCCCAGAGTTTACCAGCATTTAAATTTAAGTCAACACCACCGAATCTTGTCCATTCTTTTAAACGAGACTCTTGAGGCAATTGATCTCTTGTGTCACTCCTCTGAGAATGCAGAGAATGATTGTTTCCACAATGGCTGCCAACATTATTCCAACCAGAGTTTGACTCTTTCAAATACGATAATTCGTTATCCAGAAGAGTGTCTGTTATCCAAGCGGCGCTCGTTGACGTTGGAGTAGTAATTCCACAGGATTGTCTTTCTAAATAATAAGCGGTGGATGTTGGTGTCCTCCGTTTCGTTAAATCATCGAACGGTACAACACCAGAAGGCACAACAGGAGGGGTTGAAGATCGAAAAGAGTTACTGGGACTAATTGATGAGGGCATTCTCCAAGCGGGAGGAGTTAAAGATGGTTTTGGTCTCTGGATCTCCTGTTGAAATGATTTTGGAGTAACTTCCATGTCTTTATGACGCGTGTTCATTGAATCAGCAAAACTGATATTCGGAGAATCAAAAGAACACAAAGATGACTTCGTTTCAACAACGTCTTTGTTTAATGATGGTTTATTCGGTGCTCTTTTCTCTTTAGCAAAAGTTTCAGTATGTTTAACCAATTCACTCATTGCTTTTTCGGTGTCAAACATTGTAATTGGCAAATCCCAAATTACTTTAGAGGAATTAGAATCACTCGAGTTTGACCATGTGTCCATGCCGTTATCAAAAACATTTTTACTACTTTTACAGTCTTGTATCTTGTTATTCTTTTTGAGCTGCGATTTTGTATGTTTTGCTGGTTTGTACGGAAGTTCCAACGAATTCGCGTCTGTCTGAGAGTTAACATTACCAGAATTCGAATTCGATAATTTTCCCTTCTTTCCTTTTCCTTTAGTACTTAATTTATCATCGTCTTCGTCATCGAATGCCGATGGAAATGATGGCAGTGGTGGAGGGGGCTCCACCGGTTGTGACGATGAAGAAGAAAGTGACGAGAACCAAGATTTTGCATTAAGTTTTCGTTTTGATGGAGCGTTTTGCGTAGAATCTCCATTTAACTTTTCTTTACTGTGAGGAACATTTTCTTTCCTTTTGATCTCATTCTTCTTTTTATCTTTTTGTTTCCTACCACCATTTGAACTGCTCTTGTCACTACCAGAAGAGTCCCGTCGAACAAACTTTTTCTTCAAATAAGCCGTCCATGAAGCGCCATCAACAGTTGAACCATCATCTTGAACATCTGCATTTTGAGATTTCTTCGTATTTCTTGTCTGTTCTTTGGCAGTCTTCTTTTGTTTAGCATTTTTATTATCGATCACTTTTTTCATTTTCTCTTTATTCCCATCCATTATGTGCTGGATAAGTTCTATGTTTTCCATTTGATCGCCATTAGTTGAGTTCGAAGACACGGCTTTGGTCAGAACAATTGCAGGATAAAAAGAAAAATTAAGTATTCTTGCGCCATCGAAAAAAGCGGAAACAACCGACAACATATGCAAACAAATCATAAATATAACAAGTGTATAATAAAGTATTAGTTCCCAATAAGGACGAGGAATCGCTTCACTACAAATTGGCAACAGTTGTTTCGGAACATTCGCCACCAAAGAATACTGAATTATCGGTTTTATTCTCTTATTCTTTTGACTCGGTTCTAAATACAAATTCGCCTTTTCGATGTCATCATCATCCGTCAAAATGGTTAAAATTGCACTTGTTCTTGCAAGTGCAAAATCTGGAGTAAATGCAATATGAATTTTCTTCGCATCGTTCGGCCGTAAAATAAATGTATGTTCTTTCAGTTCTGTTGATGTTTTCTTTGGTTTCACTTTGTTCGCATCTTTCGAACCTTTCTTTGACTGTATTAAATCTTCATCATCCACATCACAGTTCAGAACTTTAAAGCCGAAACCTTGACACAACGAATGTCCAATAAAATGATTCAGGTATTTATTGGCTCCCATTGATCGAATATGTGCTTCAGAAACTCCACTTTTTCGACCCCCTAATGAAACTGTAGCAATTGCTCCCATTGGAGGTCCAATTAGAAAACCACTGATTTTAATAGGTAGTTTTCCATAATTAACCAAATTGAAACTCTTGTGAACAGTAAAAACTGGCTCTGCAGATGATGTTAATGTTTGCTTTTTACAACTTTTTGATAAATGTTTTTCTTGAACATCGAATGACAATAGTGAATTCAGACCAGGCAAATGATTACCAAGTTTCAACAGTCCCGATCCTCCCTCTCCAGACAAATGAATTGCATCAAATATTGTCAAATTATTACGAATTAAAAGAAAGGTTGATGATGTTTGAGGACTATCTGAGCTTTTATAATTCAAAGGGTCTTCTGTTACGTATTGAGGAGTAAAACCAACAGCTATGCGAGTTCGATGTCCAACAGGCATTACTAATGTTAACGAATTTTGGGCTGGAGTTACCGCAAAAGTGTTTTTAATTCGCTGTATATTTGCCGTTTCAGATGATGAGGAGGAAGGCATAGAATATCCGTTCGGATCGATAAGATGAAAACTTTTTGGTGATGTTTCTGCTTGCTTAATTTCAGATTCGGTCCAAATACTCATTCTCGATAAACACTGAATGGCTGCTTCGGCACTTGGATAATCCGACAAAAGCACAAGTTGAACCAAAATTGGCTGACTCGATGGATTTTCTATTGTAATCTCTTTAACCTGTAAAGAGCATTGATTACTCATTATACTACAGAATCACATACTGTTGTGTTGCCAATTTTGCTGATAGGAAACTTCAAGTAATTTTTTGCTCCATGTACAAGTCGCGGCCATTGAAGAGTAGACTGTACATCTAATGTTATTTGCTGGCCGCTGTCAACAACAACTTCTAAAGATGCGTTGATTCTAAAATAGAGATAATGAGACGTACACATTGATGCATTTTACTCACAATCTACTGCTGCTATCAACACTTGTCCACCTCGTATAGAATAGTTTGTGCAATTCCTTATCAATGTAACCTGTGTCTGGATGCAACGCAAGTCCAAGCAACCACAAATGGCCAACTAGATCAAAGAAATCAATATTCTCTTTAGGACCAATAGACATAGTAAATGTTGGAGTAATTGAAAACAATTTAGAAATAGTCTCAGTTGGGAATCGACGTTTATCTCCACCAAAGAATAATTTACCTTCTTTTGATGTTTCTAATCCAGTATAGCAAGTTTTAGAATGACCACAAGACTTGTAAGGATCGAAGTACAATTTCCCGATTAGGTTTTCTCCAAATTCTAGCGATGTTTGACCATTGACACCATTCACCAAAGGTTCAAAAGTGAACCGGGTCTCATCTTTAGGCAACACTGTCACTGATTTTAAAGTGACTCCAGATGTATAGGAACAACCTATCCGCACGCTTTGTGACGAAACTCGACCGGGAAAAGAATTTACAATAAAAACGTTCTCACCAACGAGGCTTCCCTCAATCGCCCTTCCAATAAACGATACTTTTAAAACTTCAAAATCAGTCTCAACAAAAGTTTCACCGTAAAAGTTACTCTCTTCCGAGAAACCGGTTAAATGAAGTTTAAAAATTGCAAAATGTTTGGGTTTTAACTTTAGAATCTGAGAGAAAAGTTATTATTAAAACATTTATATTTTATTTTACTCACGTTCTTTCCGGCAAAATTGGAAAAATTCGTCTTTTGTGCGATTGCAGTTACATTCCCTTCTTCAATGCCAATTAGATCTACGTGCGCTTTACTTATATTTGAACCCCAATTTTTCAGCCGCACATCTACTGGATTGTTGTTCACCAGAGAAAAAACCATTGACTTTTCTTCCTTCAGACCAATTGTTCCAAAATCAAGAAATGTTTGGTTTAAAGATTGAGGTACAAACTTCATAAACACAAAATTAGCATCGAAAATAACAACACACTATACTTACCACCTGTAATTTTCCAGAATATGCACTCAGCAAAATATCGAAATGACTGATGTTCGTGTGCAGCCGAAAATGAGTCTGCAATCGTGTCAACTGCTGAGAAGGAGTGAAACTAATAGTTGCCAGTTCTCTGGTTTCATTCGGTGATAAATTAACAGGCGACTCAATCAAAGTAACCTTAAAATATGGTTTCGCTTCATCGGGCAGTGAAACGGAATGAATAACTAAACTAAAATTGAAGTAACTGATCACGTTTAACACTCTTCGTTCTTCGTCTTTAACCGACGGTGGAATGTAAAATTGGGTATGGCTTTGGTTATAGCCAAGAAATCCGCTTAATAAAGTAACCTGATAAGGTATCGTTAGCTTGTACTGATTATTCTTTGATTTGACAACAATTTTGCCTGCACACTGTTTCCAACAGTTTGTAATCCTTTTCGGTTCCAAGCGAAGCTTCGCAATTTCTGTCGGGTGATAAATATTTGGCAAAACGCGCACAGGATTCACAGAACTAAATTCAATATCAAGAGCTTCATTAACTGGAGTTGCTATCACATTTTGAATCGTGATCGTTTTTGTTCCGGCGTTTAAAATTTGTAACGACAGCTCCAAAGATTCATCAATACTTCGTGTGACACCGAAATCCAAAACATCGACAGGAGAATATATTCCAGGAGCAGCACTAACTTCGACTTCAACTGGTAGTATCAATTCTTTGGTTTCTTCATCAGAAGCATTCGTCTTAATTCTTATATAAGCAGTGTGATTCTTTTCACTGCGCGCTAAAAAATTAGCTTTCATTATAGCTTTCGTTTCGAAAGGAGGAATCTGCCATAATTGTTTTGGTGCGTCGTTCGTACCGGTGGGCAACTCTAAATGTAATCCACCACCAGTAGAATACATTTCGGTTAATTGAAGAGTTGAACTGTGCGGATTGTAGATGTGTATCACTGGCGAATAGCTCGAATTCAGTGGTACTTTGGCACCGACAAGCGGTCTTAAACGATAAGGATTCGCGACTCCAATCGCTGACACCTGATACTTAAACGAACCAATTGATGTGTGGATGTACAATGTGTTACTGACGAAGCCTTCTTGCCGAGCCAAGAAAACAACGTCAAAGCTTGTGTTGCTCTGTGAATGAACTATTTTGTCCTCGAAAAAGGAACAATGAAAATGAACACTGTTTCCAGAAATGGACAACATCTGCAACGACGTATCTTCTTGTAAATTTTCCACGATTACTTTTCTTATGTAAGGAATACCAACAAAACTGAAACATAATACTTTCGTTAGAACTGTAAACACAGCAGAGTTCACTCGCACTGTTGTGCAATAGTTGCATGCATACAACGGAACCAATTTTCGAGGATTTATGAATAGGTTTACTTGTCACGAGTTGAAATTTGAAAATAGAAGTGACATAAATTAATGGCAAAAAGTAAGGAAACGGAGCTTTAAATGCGACAACGAAAATGGGCGACTAACACTGTGTAAGAAATGAAAATAAATAACAGAGAAACTCACTGTTGTTTAAAATGTAAACGTTGAGGCGTGAATCGAATGAAATGTAAATTTTCATTTAAATTAACCTCGTTTACAATTTTGTTCAAATCTTGTTCAGAGTGTTGTTCTATCTCAGCACTGATGACCAATTTTTCGTTGCGAACAACGTTACTGTTAGACAATAATTCTCCCAAAACGTAGTCTGCGAGAAAAGTGCGGCACTCGTAGAACAAGCAAGTCAAGTGTAGACATTAAAATACCTGGTAATCCGAGGACATTTCTCATTACAATTATTGCGATCAGTTTATTCAAAGAACAAAACACGACGAGAACCGCTGACATCAATAAGCGCCACGCTCCAAACGTACACATTTTCATATCGCCGTTATCACCGCACTCTTAAAATTCTTGTGAATGTCAAATTTGAAAAAAAGAATTGAAAGTAATGAAAACGAACGCAAAATTGACGAATCTTTAATAAAACAAATATTTTTGCACAATTCGTGCTCTTCCAAATAAGCGATCGCAACACTAGCGCATGCGCAATAACGTCCAATTTTACGCGCTCGTTGCGATTCGGACAATTTCGGACCGCGATGCAATGACTTCTTCCGAATTCACAAAAACCTTTTATATTACATGTTCTTATTATTTACGTTGTGCAGGTGTCTTCCATTGAAACGCCGGAATGATTATTAGGCTTTCATAAAAAGCTTTTAATTAAGTGGCTTCAGCTGCTGCGAAACATTGCGTAACAATTAACTGACTGCGCTTTTCAATTTATTCAAACGATGAATATTCAATTCATTAAATTATTTATGTCTTCGCAGTTCTTTTTGTTGTGTTGTTTTTTCATTCGTTACTATATTTGGAAATACTCTATTTAAACGCCTTTTATTGTTTTGTTGTTCAATATTCAATAAGATTTGTTGTTTCGAACAGATTACGTATTTTTTGTTTCCGAAGTAAAATTTCGAGAAAAGAATTCGACACCTTTTTTTGTTTCCTCTCGTTACACGAAGGAAACTCATTAGCCGTCGATGAACGTATGATTATTAAATTCTTCGGTTCTTAGAATTGTGACTGAATGTTAATTGCTAAAATTACGAACTTTGCATGCGTTCATCTGACGAAAGACGAATAATACGTAAATTTAGTTCTATAAATATAATTATTAATGTTTAACAGAACTATGTTTAGTTTAATTTAACAAATAGTTAAATTTAACAAAATTCTATTGTTTTTGTGCTCAGTTTGATATTAAATGACACATCTTCATATTTGCAAGTTTTCAATGCAAATTTTCAAGTGACACACATTTTAAGCATTTTATGATTTTGTTGTCGAATGTCAAAAACAAATTATTGTTTTTGCGATATTTACAATCGTGAAACGGATGAGCAATAAACATTTAAAAGGGATACGAAATATCGCTGAAATCCTTTTGAATGAATAAATTTTTTAATCTTAAATTGACGCGAACAACTGTTTGCGTAAGTTGTATCAGTGCATTCAATTATTCGCGAACAATGTTATCACAATCGTTCGATGTCTATTTCAAGTGTTTACTTTGTAATTAACTAATAAGTAAAAGTTGTATTTCTCTCGACATATATTTACATTTTTTGAGGCGACAGTAAAACTCGTCAAAAACAAATTGAAACAAAAGTGAAGTGTGACGTTTGTAAACGTTACGCAATTAAAGTGGCAGTTTGAAGGCTGCAGCCACACTTTGCAGTTGGTCCCTCCGCTGTGAAAACGTTGTTTTCAGATTTTCATCGTTTTTGGTGGTCAGCGTCTTTAGAAGAGTAACAAGCGTACAAAATGGATTTCCAACACAGAGCTGGAGGAAAGACAGGCAGTGGTGGAGTAGCCAGTTGGAGTGAGACGAATAGAGACCGCAGAGAACGGCTGCGACAGCTCGCATTGGAAACGATTGATCTCAGCAAAGACCCTTATTTTATGAAAAATCATTTGGGATCATATGAATGCAAACTTTGTTTGACACTTCACAACAATGAAGGATCTTATTTGGCCCATACACAGGGTAAGAAGCATCAGTCGAATCTTGCACGAAGAGCTGCGAAAGATGCTAAGGATTCTCCTCTTTTACCACAACCATCAAAGCCGCGAGTTGACGTTAAAAAATTTGTCAAAATCGGTAGACCTGGATATCGTGTTACAAAACAACTCGATGCGGAAACTGGACAGCAATCTTTGTTGTTTCAGGTGTGTACAGCTATATTTCATTTGTTGCTCAATTTTATCGAAAGTTTCGTTGAATTCTGAACAGTTTATTAACTGCAGTATTAATTGCATCATTTAATTGCAGTTGTTTAAATAGAACAATTAAAAATGAATGTTTGTTTTTGTGTTTCACTGAGACTGTTACGCAACTCATTATCAGTTACTCTTTTTCACATAATTTCATGCTGTTTGATTTTTACAGATCGATTATCCTGAAGCTGCTGATCATGTCGTTCCTCGTCACCGATTTATGTCTGCGTATGAACAGAAAATAGAACCTCCTGATCGTCGTTGGCAGTACGTTCTTTTCGCTGCAGAACCTTACGAAACAATCGGATTTAAAGTTCCGAGTCGTGAAGTGGACAAATGTGAAGGAAAGTTTTGGACAATGTGGAACAAAGACTCGAAACAATTTTTTCTTCAGTTTGCTTTTAAAGTGGAACCTGGAACAGTAATGAAACCGATGTCTTCGGCTAATACTGTCGCGGTTGTGCAAAAGGTCGCAACTCCTGCTACATCAAAATAAGTGTTTTGTAATCATCTTTTTACTTACAAAAGTATCAAACTCTCTGTACAATCATAAATAATGCATTCTAACATCGTAAGTGATAAAATTTGAAGTCGTTAACTTAAAAAGCGATTACATTAAATGGTTTAATAGAAAGGTTCTGGTGGTTCATGTGGTTCTGCTCCTTCATATGGACCTCCGTAGAAGTAACTGGGCGAGTGAGGTCCTGATGGTCCGGAGGGTCCGTACGGTGAATAGCCTCCACCTCCATCATGAAACATGTCTCCTACATTTCTTGAACTTGGGTCAGCCATGTCAGGAGAGCCATCTTTGTTTACTGCTACATTCATTTCTGTGATTTCCATGAAATTTCCTGGCTTTTTGGGATCTCTGTACCTATAAGTCGTTTTCGAGCCCCACGGATTACCGTCATTATTTTGTTTTCCAACATTCATTTTGATAAGTTTTGCTTTATTTTCACCTTCTTCTGGTTTTGGAAAGTTAAATAATGAATGAGGACCCTCGTCGTGAGCTACATTGTTTCCGTAGTGTGAATGAGATGGAGGAGAAGGAGGTCCGTAATGTTGTGGTTCATGATAGTTCGGTGGACTGTATCCACTGTAACCTCCGTGTGGCGGTCCTTGTGAGTATGGATATGTTTGCGGATACTCTTGAGTTGATTGTGTCATTTCCTGATTGTGAGTGTAACCACCGTCGTTTGCTTTCGCGGTTCCTTGGTCACTGGGCTGCTGATAACTTTTTTGTGCTTCGCCAAACATTTGCTTGAAGAATTGTTCCATTTGTTCGCTACCCTTCGGGAGGTAGTATTCATTTGGGACATTGTAAGCTTGTGCTGGTTGAGGATGATACTGTGAGTGATACATAAACTCAATTGGATTCCTTCCTGTTTGATGAGCTCCTTCTGGGGCACCGCTTCCTTCTTCTGTCCGCAGTCGTTCTGGTTGTGAACCCGGTTTAAAGTTTGATCCCGTGAACGGTGCAGAATCGTGAGCCATTGCATACGCGTATTCAAACATATGTCCGTGTCCTTTTCCTTGTCCGTCTTTTGCATCTACCTGTGTCTTCTCTGCTTCTTCGGAACTTACCGGCTGATTGTCTGTCGCCGAAGGAAGCTGAGTTTCCTCTGTTTTGCTTTCAGCGGTTACGTGTTCCCACTTTTTTGGAGATATCGTTGTTGATGTGGATTTGGAAGGTGGTAAACAGTTCGCAGCGTTAGCGATTACAACAAAACATAAGAACCGCAACACCGAATTTCTCTGCTATATTAAAATTAAATGAAAGTAACTATCAAACTTAAACCAGATTCAACTTTCTTACAGAACTCATTGTATTGAAGCAAAGAGTTGTCTTCCTAAGTAACTGATAAGTAATAAGGAGTTTTTGAGACAGAAATGCAGTATAAATTAAAAAGTGAACCGAATCTGAACGTTTCTGAGCAATGATGCCCTACGAATCGTTGATTGGAGTAAAAGTGAAATTCTAAAAGAAATAAGAAAAGTGAAAATTATCAAAATGAAAAACATGAAATCACCTCCTTTGTCGTATGTTTACTTCTTTAATTAATTTTAATTACGATTCAAATATTTTGATAAGTAATGCTTAACGTTTCATTGAATCAATGTTCGCTTCACTGACTCGCGAAAAGTATTCTCGAAACCGTTTTAACACACTGTTATCAACTTTTTCGAAAAATTCAGAAAACATTTGCACATTTCACTTTTGAAGTGATTACTTTTTCAAGAAAAGGCGTGTATTTAGAAATCCGAATAAAGTAGTTCATGCGATCACTGTAACACTTTTACACTTTCTCTTTGCATTCAATATTTGTTCGCCGAAAACAATTGTGGCGAAACGGACGTTATTTGAGTCTTTTCATTCAATCTTAGGTAATATTCGCCTTCAATTCGATTTAAGCAAATCACACACATTAATTTCAGGTCACTTTTTTGGTTATCGCTTATGAATCAAATTTAATTTCAATTTTGAAAAACTCATTTTCGTCCCTTGACTCGACGTGAACGCAACTAAATTCCGGTTATTATTTTCAATGATCGGTCATTTCATTCATTTAATGTAACCGCTGCAAAATAAGTCGTGAAACCACACAACTTAATGGACATTCATTTATTGTCTCAAGTTTATACTTGATATTGCAACATTTTTATTGTTATTCGCTTTCGAATTACTTTCGCTGCAAAACTTTATTACATTTGATATACTTTTTCGAATTTCATTTAAAGGTCGTTTCACGAACAATGGAGACTGAAAAAATTCACAGTAAATCGAAAAGTACTTTCCCTAGAATGTACATCATTAAATTTTAAAAAAATAACATTCATGTGTTATTCATTGGTTACGTTGAATCACGTAATTCTCACATCACGTAACTATGTATCGAAAATTTCCCAAAAATCATTTTTGACAAAAACAGAATTCCACAAAAAATATATTGAGTGACATGAAATGGAGAACAGATTAATAAAATAAAATTGATGTGTTTGTTTGTTTGTTTGTTTTTCTCAAAATACAGACATTATTTTGCAATAAAATGCGTATTAATTCAACAATTGTGCATTCAAAATGGGAAATGCTGAATGTGTTCTCCTCGCAGTGAATCGCATTTGAACTTTTGTGTAGTTCAACAAGTTTCAACGAACAACAGAAGTAAACAACTTTTGTTATCTGATAAATCAGTCTACTTGCAATGAATGTTCACTGTCTGCTTGATTCACAAATAAATATGCTTTGACATTATGTAAACTCGAGTCAAAACATGATCATTTAAAATAATACTGAAATTTGTTTTTAATTACAATGAAACGAATGCATTTTTTTCATAATTAATGTTATTATTCTTTTAGAAACGATTCATTACAAAACAACGCTTCAGTTGAACTGCACTTAATTTTGCAGAACTTTCTAAAATTACTTCATTATCGCGTCGTTAATTCATTGCTTTCTTTACTTTTCGCTGTCGATTAAAAAAGAACAAGAATTAAAAGTGCTGAAAAAGCAGTATTGCTTGTCATTAGAGAGTAAAAAAAGTGAAATCCTTGACATAAACGAGATCAAAGCAATTTCAGTTGAAATGCGATCATTTATTCATCGAATACGAATTCGATAATTATTTGTGAACGTCGTTTTTGAGAAGCCAGGCAAAGTAAGCGAATTTTTATTGTTTTGCAAATCAATTGATCAAAGTGCGCGACTAATAACGTTTTATTCGAATTGAATTCAAACGAAATACGCTTGTTACCAATTATAGAACTGAAATTGGAGAATTGGTGCTCATTAAACGTGGTAAACAGGAATCAAATTTAAATGAGTATGTTGCGTAATTCACCGTCGCAAGTGAAGCCATTTGAAGCAAAAAGCGAAAAACCTTAATTTATTATATTTCGCTTGGAAAATTGTGCAAAAATCGAAATTAAACAAATGAGATGCAAAATAAGCGTAATAAATATGAGTGCACTTTGTTTGCAATAAAAAACATCACTCATCGCAATTGTTGTTTAATGAATAATTAAAAAGAGATAAATTAGCAAGAAAGTAATAAATTAGCGTGAAGTAAACAGTGAACAAATGAAGTGTTCGTTTCATTTCGAAAAGGAAATGATTTGTAAAGAGTAAAAAGTTCCACATTATTTGAAATGCATAAACGAGATGTGGAAGTGATGAATTATCGGCGAGATTACTCAGTCTCGCAAATATTAATTATAATTCATAAGTGTAATTGGAATGTATGACATTTATGTTTACAATGTAATTCAACCGTAAATTTTGGATAATTAAAAGTTGCTGTTCTTTTGCAGCTTGCATTTGATGTTTGTTAATTATCTAGTTTATCGTGCACAGATTGTAAATTGATTGAAATCACGAAATGAATGCTGCAACAGAAAGAAGTCATTCGACAATTGTGATTGGACTCGAAGTGATCACAAAAGTTGCGTTATCTCTTCTTGATTCCTCAGTCGTCGTCGACGTCAACTTTTTGTTCCTCTTTTTCTCGGTCTTTTCTTTCTTCGGCTCCATTCCGTTGCAAACCAAAATAGACACGTTATCCCTGCACTTATATTCGAAACCACCAAAGCCCACGTAAACGAACACTGGATCCGCTGGCTTTAAGTGGATTTTGCCGACGATCTCCGTTTTATAAGGCTTGTTATTGGCGAGAACACCGCTAAATGTGCACTTGCCCACATATAAAGGCTCTAAATGTTCAAAACCGCCGACGACTACATTCCACGGAATCATTCCCGTGAATGGTTTCCACATCAAATCATCTTTCTGGCGATTTACAAGTATTTCGAATTGTGTATGCTTCTCTTCGTATCCGTTATAAGACGTGTAACAGCCGACTCTATCTAGTCGCAATTTTCCTGGCAGTTTTATGCTGTCACTGACCATTGCACGACAAACGAAAAGCGCTCTGTCATCGATATCGTAACCTCCGATAACTGGATGCTCGTGATTCAAATTAAATTCACTCAGAGGTCTCCAATAGTCACTCAAACCTAATTACACAAAAATGAGAAGTATTAAAGTGGCTTTAGAATTATAAACCGAATGCAAGTAAATTACTGTACATGTATTACAGCTCATGAATAAAACAAATATATTTCAAATTTTAAATACGAAATACAATTTTTTGTTCGTTCAAAAATAAAAAAGTTCAGCAAAAAAGCAATGCTTCTATAAGAAGACTTTAACAATAGTGAAATATGTTAAATTAATGAACTCATTTGTAAATGCGAACTCGACTTTATTTGCATTTCGCTTTTTGTAAGATACACTTTAAATCCTAGGTTTTGCAAATGTTGAATGAACAATTGGATTCATGTGTTTCTTTTCGAAACAATTCCGAATTGCATACAAAAATGCATTTGCGTTACCTAAACAACTTTTACCCGTGTTTAACAATAAAATGTTTAACTACAAGAACTGAATTTAAAAGTTCACTTCAAGAATGAATGCATTTCTTGATCACAATTGTACTCATTTTTAAAATTTAAATTAAAATACTGTTGAAGTAATAGAATTCATTTCATTTGCAAAAGAACTAAACAATAAACTTTTTAAAACACATTTAATGTGCTTAAAACTTATAAATTATAACTTTTAAGTAAAGCTTTAAAATGTTTATTTATTTAAAACTTTTTGAAATGAAAGTGTGAAATAAAAAATTATTTTAAAAAAGCGTTGATATTTAAGCTTAGGTAAGAGTAAATTGAAATTTGAGTTCAAACACAGATTCACTTAATGGATGTATATTTACCGTTTGCAAAAGTAGTATTTAGACAAAATATTTCCGCATTAAAAAAGCAGTCAATTTTCTCAATGTTACACTTTTCTTACAACAAAAGAATAAAATATTGAAGCGAAAGATCGAGCAAAACAAAACATTGTTTATTTCGAGCGACGATAAATATTTGAATAGACAAGAAATCAATACTTACACTGCGAAGCAATGAAATCAAAGAGAAACGGTAAAACGAATATTTGATAACATAAGTAAGTATTCATTGTTATTTAAATGACAGCGAATGTTTGAGTAGAACAACAAAAGTGCACTGAAAGCGTCGAAGGCACTGAGTTCGAGAAAACACTTCGATATTTATCAGGAAAACGGATGTTTCATTGCTTGCCGTTTACGCATAACGAATCCATGTTTTCCACATTCAAAAAAGCGAAGCGAAGCGACGGGTTTTTTAGTGTCTCATTTCGTACAATTTTCACTTCGAAGTAATAAACTTCGCTTAACGTGTATTTCTAATGCCATTCAATTGTTATACTTCCGAGAAATGTTTTCATAAATTCTAATTTAAATTCAACAATATCGTTTTTCATCACACTCGTACATTTAATATTCATTACTTCACTGTGCTTTTTTAGCAATGAATCAAACATGAGTAAATGTTGCGTGAATCTGATATTGTAAACATTTAACAAGAAAATTAAAAGAAACAAAGTTTCACTTTTATTTATTACATTAATTTGTTGAATGCACTTTTCGCGTTAATGTTTATTCTTGCCAGACACACACTTTAACCTCTTGTATAACATTGTTCTTTAATTTGACATCGATTCAATCGAAGCTGTGTTCATTAACAACGTTTAAATTGATCGCATTTATCGTTATTCGGTGTTCAAGAATGCAAACACAAAAAAGGTGAAAATTATTTCAAACAACTCAAACACTTCAATTGAATACACAGTAAACCTTATTTGCAGACATTCGAAACAGTAATTTTGTTTCGTTGACACAGACAGTTGACAGTCAATAATTTGTCGCTTTACAAGCAACTATATTTTATGTAGTTCTGTTTTTGCCGACAACTATAATTCGGACAAATGTTATGTTTCGAAATGCGAACAATAAAACAGCGAATATATTACATTACGTATAAATTATAATTGCTGTGCACTCGAATGATTGATAGCGAATTAAGTGAAAAGCATCGATATTTTCTACATGAACAGAATCGTTTTTCATAGAACAAATAAAGTTCGCATTGCATTTATGTTTTCATTGATAAATAAGAAAATAACGACATTCAAAATGGAATACGAGTAAAGTGGACCAAGTGAATGAGAACTCACTCACTCACTTTTCTGTGATTGCAATATTTGTGAAGGCAAACTTCCGCATAAAAATACATCCGCGACTCTTTTCATCGAATTTCGATTAAATGAATGTTTCTTTCGAGACTGCAAATCGCTTTTCTTTGCAAAAGACGAGAAAGTCACACACATATGTGATGAGACATTGGCTGCTGGTTGTATATTGATAATGAATCCATATAAAAAATAAGATGTATTGATTATTGAAGCTGTGCTGCGATTCGCAATGCGCTAAAAACGAGATTCAGTTTTTCGCATAGAATGTGCATCAAATGTATGGAAATAAATGTGCGATTCAACCAAAACACTAATAAAGGCATACAAAGAAGTATTCATCTTTCTTTGAATTATACTTTTCTCTTGCTTTCACCGCCGTTCAATTTCTTTTCAAACAGAATATAGAAAATAGATGAAAGTCTCGATCGACAAACGTAATCTCAATTTCGTAATCATCTTTTTTTTGCGTTCCTTGTTTTTCAAAAGGAAGCATTCAATTCGCATTGAAACTGATTGTTAATTAAATTTAACAACAACGACACTTTCGTTCAAAATTATAAATTTAGTCAATGCAGTGTGTCTAATCTTCATCGCACTTATGCGATCAAGATTAATGCAGATTAGAGATGAGCACGGTGATTGATTTTGAAATCCATCACCGCGCCACAGTTTTAAAACAATCACCGCTCCATCACCGACACTGCCAAAATGAACTCCGTCACCGCGTTGAACCCAACACCGTACCGTCACCGAAAACCCTATAGACCCGTTCACGTAATTTTAGTTAATTAGTTATTTCACATCTATGGATAGATTAGTGAACATTTTAAATACCATCTTCAAATTTTTTGACAATCAAAGGTAATTTTGATGATGCGTTCACACTAATTTATAATCTTTGTGTATTTGTGATTGAAATATACATATGTTGTAAACACTATCACCGCTCATCACCAAAATTTTCATCACCGCTTCATCACAGTCACCACCAGTTTTGTCCCAATCACCACTGCACCACCGCGGTGATGGTGTGGTGATCGGAGTATCCATCATCATGGTGTACCATGCTCATCTCTAATGCAGATAACGACAATAATTTGAGCAAAAGTGAACATGCATATATTCGCTGAAATTTACAATCAGTATCTAATCTTGGTCACAATGACTCAGTATGACTGATTTATACTGATTATGACTGAATAAGAACAGTAAATATAAGCAAAAGTATATAGTTTAGTCCAGAATAACGGTGCACATTTGATGCTCATCTTGAAGTGATGGTTATGGGTAGCTATGGAAACATTGAGGTCTTACTCTGGAGGTATTTGTATTCCACTGCAGTTAATTTTCATTTCAATATCTGCACTTTTTTAACTGTAAAAAAATATTTTATCGTAGATTTTATTCTTTGTGAAAGGTCCTTTTAGATACTTTTTTAAACTCAAAATACACTTAAAAATATTTGAGGTTTGAAAAATGGTTCATTTAACATATAAGTTTGCCGTGTGAATGTGAAATGTCAAAATGTTAATTTTGTTTTTTGAGAGATAAAAATGTTGCTTCTAAAAGAAGAAGCATCTCCTCATTGAATGAATGTGGATTAGATTAGAAAGCAATCGCTGAGCTTCTCAGAGAAACGTAATCTGGATTTGCTGCATCATACTTACTGTGCACTAGTTTTTTATGTTTAATCAGTTTTCTGACAAACAAATCGTCTTTGAAAACATTTCTAAAAGTAGATTTCACTTTCTTAAACTCTGTTCGAGTGACGCCAAGTTTTACTTAAAATGGATGACTGCATTTGTAAGAAGTGTACTGTATTCATGAACAAGCAACACAATTGTTGAGAAAAGTGCAACAACACAACTCCCAACGTAACAAAAAACACGTATGCCTATACGATTACCGTTCGCGATTGTTATCTCAACGAAATATCCTTTAAGCACAACTGTTCTTAGCAGCAGTGGCACTCGAACAACAATTGCGTGGCGATCTTGTCTGAAAACAGAGATCTTCAGCCGCAGAAGGCTTGAATACATTCTTTATTTTCACCTCATTGTTTCACAGAAAAGCAATCGGCAACTCAACACTCAGCCTTTTTTCAATCCCAAACAACCTTCTATTGTGTATTTTTACTTAGTTCTTATTGCGTTTCTGAGAACAGAATAATATATTTTCGAAGCCTTTCATTAAACTGAAGTTAAAACGAAAACATCAAAGCAAATAATCTTAAGAAAGCTTCGATAATAATTCAACCTGAAGCATTAATCAACGCATTCACGTATGTTTTGACATTAACTTTGCTTTTTTAAATTGCATTAAAGTTGAGAAAAATAAACAGCTCATCGAAATGAAGCGTCAAATGAAAAGGTCGCAGATAACATTCGACAGAAACTTTGTGACTTTATCAGAAACATTTATTTCTGAAACGATATGTTCAATTTACGTAAAAGCATTGAATAGCAAAAATTGTTTGCCATCAATGTAATTGTTGAATAAAATAGTCAATGCAGACGTGTGAAAAATGGTCACCATCAGCACATGAAAACATTGTTCGCGAAACCATTCCTCCGAGACACACTTTTTCCTGTCTCTCACTTCGTTTCAATGACATTTTTGTGGCTCTAACTTTATTGTTCGCTTTTACATAACACACAAAAGAAAGTTTCGCATCATTTGTGATCTGTCCTCTCTGAGTCTAGCCTCTTTCATTTCGCTTAATTCTCGATCTACTTCCAAACGACATTTATTTTCCTCTAATTCAATGAACTTAATTTTTCGAATCGATTAGTTTGCTTTCAATACTCGTAGACATCGTTGAATCTCTTTCAGGAATCCAATAATCATGATGACAGTGAAAAGAATGTTTTTCAGACGTCGCTTCACCGCAGTAACACGAAGACTGAATGTTCTTAAATGTTGATTTTTCGATAGTCACGATTTATTCAAAATAAAGTGTACGCTGTAAGGTGATGCAAAGAATATCTGAATAGATGACTTTGATCAGTAATAAGTTATTACTAATGACTGAAATGAAGACTGCCATATTACCCCGCTTTATACGACATGTCATTAAAAGTGAATTCAACCAGAAATTCAAAAAAGCGAAGTGGTCTTTAACGACATGTCGTATAAAGCGGGGTAATACGGTAACGAGCACGATTATACAGGTTTAATATTTTGCAGTATTCATTTGCCAATAG
>NCKV01000266.1:0-21193 GCA_003675905.2 Leptotrombidium deliense
GACCCGAGTGTCAAGGATGATCGTGCATTGGTTTGTTGGTGATTACTAAGTACTAGATACACTGAAGTAATGGATTCAACTTAAAGCTTTCGTGAAGAGATACAGTGCCCGCCATAATGATAAGACCAGCGGAAAATTGTCTGTTAAAGAATAACCCACAGCCGCACAATTAAATAAAAGGCATTAAATACACTATTGAAGCGGTATACATAATCTACATAATCCGCTGATCTTATCATTATGGCGGGCACTGTAGAAGAATAGACGTTAGACGTGAAGCTAACTCGACATCAGACAACGATCCACTTTCAGTGTGATAGGATAACAGGCAACAGCATCACGAATGATGTTTTCTCTAAAAAAGTCAGTGAAGACGAGGATTGTCTTAAAATGCATAATTCAGAAATACTTTTATTAACTAGAAATTTATATATTGCAAACCAATATCACATATAAAGTGATAGAATCGAAGTAATAGAAAGAAAGTAAATCAATAATACCACAAAAACGACAATTCTAGCGAACTTCAAACATCATACGAGACAATTTACAAGAAATGCAGAAAAACAGGAAAGTTAGGAAGTCAAGATGAACTTATAGACGACGTGAGCAGACGATGTTTCCAATATAGAGACGACAGAGATTCTTGTGTAAAAGAGAATGTGTGCACTGGTTTGCTGGTGATTACTAAGTACGAGATATAACTGAAGGAATGAATTGAGGTTTCAGCGTTCGTTAAACGTGAGACAAGAATAGATGTGAAGCTTAGTCGACATCAGATAACGATCCACTTTCAGTGCGATAAGCTAACAGGCAAGAGCAGCACGACAGCTCGGTTCGCTGGAAAAGTGAGTGAATCAATTGAGATACAAGATTAGGACAACGATGCGTATCCTGGAGTAAGATGGACAGATGTGAAAGATATAGTTTGGTGCGCTTGGTTCCTTCATGCTAATTTCACGTTTCAGAAAACCGGAGAAACGTTTCAACCTCGTAATCAGTTGTACGATGTAGAGTTTGGTTTCTTGAGACCAGAAACGAAACTGTTTCTGTATAAAGTTTCTTCCGATTACGATAAATGCAAAAACGAATCCTGGTTATGCTTCTTTCCATCGAAGCAATGCATGAATGATGTTGACTGTCGTATGTTTCTATCCATTCATGCTAATTCAGTTAAAAATGAGTATGCAGTGACTATTTCGACATATACTTTGGCTTTAAACACAACTGTGGTTTGCAAAATTTACAGTCCAGCACGAGGAACACAACTTTCACTGCGGTCAATTAATCAAACAGTGTTTACAGTTAGATTAGATGGAGAAGATATACAAATTCCAACACCTTCACAACCGCATAATGCAAACAGTGATCGAATGGAAATAACATGGACGCTTCCGTTGGTCACAAAATCAGAATCAAATTCGATTGATTTTAGAAATGAAATTGTCAATATTTATTACGATCTGAAAACTGGCAAAGAAACCTCAAATATTGGTAGTGCCGCAGACATAAAGTTTCAAGTGTGCGAACAGGATCAGAAAGACCAACGAAAAATGGAACGAGACAAGCGCTCAAACAGCAGAATCAAAAACAGATCAACCATCGCAAAGCAACTGGCTTCTAATCGTTGGCATTATAGTTAGTATTGTAGTAATAATTCTTTTACTAGTTGTAATAGTGTGGTTAGCGATAAAATTTGGTTATAGAAGAAATGAAGAACAGTCAGAGCCACAACCTTCAACAAGCAGAGCAATAGGTTCTAGTCCAATGTCAGCGGCACCACAGTTTCAACAGCAAAGTATAACATCAAAGTTAGTCGAAGGAAAAGAAGAGATCGCTATGAGAGAACAACCGACAACTTCGACAGAACGTCTAAAAGTGACGAGGATGAGCAAGTTTTGAGGAGGGAATCATCAGAGGAAGCTCCTCCGACGTTAGTAAGCGAATGTTATAGACTGCTAAGAACGTTGGGTGAATTTCTAGGGAAGAATAAAAAGGAAGAACAGAAGAGAAGCAAATCTGAATGAGGAACGGAAATAAGTTATGTGTTCAAAGAGTAGTATTGATTAATTGTTTTTATAAAATGAATGGAATGTATACGGAGAAATAAAATGTTTTTAAGTTTTCCACATTGAAAACTGATTGATTCGCTGAACTTTTCTTATAATTTAAATACAATTCTCTTATTACTAAATCAAATTTATAACACACAGTAAAAATTTCGCATTTAAATTTTACGTACAATAAAGTGGGGAGTTAAATCACTTATATGCTTATTAAAACGCATTTTTGGTCGCATCGCTTAACTTATTTCGAATTTATATCTCACAACTTTACTTCATTCTGTTTTCAAAAATTTATAGAGTCGAACCTGTACCCTTGGACACCCGCATAAGTGGGACACCTTATTAACTAGGATACCGTGTTTTAGCACCAAAAAAGTTAACTCAATTGAAGGCAACCACGATAAGTGGGACACCTGTGTAAATGGGACACAATTTTTTGGTCCCGTGAGTGTCCCACTTATACAGGTTTTACTGTAATTGTTTATGTTTATAATACACAAGTATGACAAATTTCACAATTGAATAAATGTACACATTCACATTAAATGCAGATGTAAATTAATTATAAACGTGTCGTATGCGTGTATGTATAACTAAAAGAATTTCTCCTTTTTTGCAAATGCGTTGCAAACGTTGCATGGAAAGTGTCCAAGAATGTAAGATGTTTGCTGCATTTCGAAGTAATGAGCGAAAGGATTCGTTCTTTGCATTCATTCTTTTCGTGTGTCGCATTCGTGCGAATCTTTTTGCATTTTCGGTGCTTTGTATTATATATTTTGTTTTTTGCATCATTTTTTATGATTTATTATGAATGCCACATTTTTGGCGAACAATAAGAAAAATGATCGCAAAAAGAGATGAGATGAGAGTTGAGAGCGCAAAGAGATGTGCAGAAAGAGAGAGAGAAAGAAAACAATACTTTTGCACTCAAATCGCTTATTTGCATCGCGAACCATTACTCGAAAGCGCATTACTCGCAAACGTTTCTTTACTTCTTATTCTTTGCCATTTTGCTCTTTTTTATTCATTTTGTATTTTCGTACGCAAAAACTTATAAAAAATACATTTTCTCAAAAATATACCGAACCAAAAATTATTGTAATTCTTTCGCATCAAAATGTATAACCGAAAACAAGCAAAGTTCGCAAACATTTCATTTCATTTCATTGCATTGCAATTGCGATTCAACTCATATTTCCTTTTAAATGTTAAGCATTTACTTTTTTCACGTTGAACACAAATATTTTGCAATTTAAAAAGTTTTTGATGAAAAAAGGAATCTCAAGTATTTTTTAATATTGTTCAACAATGTTAAAGTTAACTTAGAAAGAAGCCTGTTCAGTTATTTGTCTGCGAATATATATTCCAGAGAGGTGTACGTGTCTCTCTGTACAAAATATAAGAGAATCTATTTGCAGCGTCTGACCAGTGTTGCGTGTCTGTGGGCGAACAGAATTGACAAATTGAGTTTGCATTTATTACGCGGACAATGGTAAATTGCAAAAAATGTTCACTTTATTGTCTCGAGAATTGCAATTCGCAGTAAAAAATAAATTCGCTGATGGAAGCAATTCGAATGAATGTGCATTTCAACAAGATTCACCTCAAAATAAAATCGACATAGACTTAAGTCTATGGATGTTGTTGTTGTTGCCGGTGCCGCTGTTGTTCATCGAACACGTTTATACTCGACGTTCTGTAGTCGTGACTTTCGCCTGCTTTTCGTCGAATTCATTTTTATTCTTCGTCAGTCTTTCTTTATTCAATAATTAAATAAAAGGCATCAATGCCTGTTTTCGACAATAAAAGATCCAGTCGAAATCAAAATTCTTTTTCTTTATCGTTTTACGTTCGTTTTAATATTAAATTCACTATTTGCGATTCGCGACTCCTTTGTTTTACACATTTCAATGCATTTCATTTACATTCATAAATAGTATTTGAAATTCATTAATTCAGTTGCGCTTAATTTTCATTGAACTCGAGTCGCCAACGAATTGCTATATTGAATACATCAAGAACACAATTGCAATGAATTGCGTTGTTAAAAAAAGAAGCAACAAAGTAACAAAGCACTGCAATTGCAATAGCAATGTAGTAGTTTTGGTTGTCGTTGTTATAACCATAACAGTTGCAGCGGAATAACAAAGCAAAGCTTCTTTTCTTTTTTAAACAAGTAGCAAAAAATTACAGCACCAGAAATCTTGTCCAAAGAATCTTCTGAGGTTTAAGTTTAGTGTCTCAAATCGAGTCGATTGCCTTAAAAAAGAGTAAAGCTTTGTGTGTCTCCTCTTTGTTTCTCTTCTTTCGCTTCTCAGCGATTTTTTAAGTGTGTATCCATTGTTTGCACACTTTTACAAACAAACAGTTTCATCAGTGGACATCGTTCGTTGTGTATTGTAACATAAAGCGATAATACACTGTACATTGTTGCTTGCTTTTGTGTATACCTTGTGAAACTTTATTATACTCTTTTCTCTCTTTTTTAATAGAACAGTGCTTCTCAGTTTAACAAATTACAGAAAATGGATGTCACTCATTTTTTGTGTTTGTGTTTGTTTTAGTGAAGAAAATAATCCTCGACGAAATAAAAAAGAGAATAAATTCTAGAAAATAAACGAGAAAAAATTGTAAAAATACAGCAAACGAAAACGTAGAAAGGAGAAAAGATGCTTGAAATCCTTTTTGTGTTTGCGAAACAACCTAATTTTGCGCTTGAATTGAGATGCGAGAGAGAAGAGTAGAGAGACTCAATAACTTTTTTATACAACGCATTCAATACATACACAAGCGCTTCGCTTCGTTTTTGCTTCATTCGATTTCGTTTTCTGCCTTTTTAAAAACGTTACTGTTCTCGCTGCGTCCACCTTTTGCATGTTTCGTATATAATATTCTCCTCGAATAACAGTATATATACAGTATGTCGCTTCACTATCATCATGTGCTCACTCACATCTTTGTCGTTTGCAATTCGAATACTTAAATCGACGTTTAAAACAGCGAGTCGAGTCGACATCGTTAAAGTGTACAATAATGGTTCATTTATGATAATATTGAGTTATACGAAAAAACGTCGTTCATTACTGCTATGTTGCAGACATACACACAGCACACAGCAACCATTCACTTAGTCGACAAACTTTCTTTCGCAAACATAAGTTTCATTGTTTTTGCAGACAAACAAAATACTCTTCGCAATCATTAAATTTTGCTTAACAAACTTTTTACTTTCGCAGTCGCATAATTCAGGTATACTTTAAGTACATGTATTGTAGTAATGGTGTGCTCTATTATCAGTGTGCATATATATTTATATATATATTCGAAAATAGGAAAACAAAAAGAAAAGTAAAAAAGAATTTGTTTTAAGTATTTTATACGACGAAAAGTAGAGTTGAGATAAAAATTGAAAAAGCAAAGCGAAGCGAAGCAAAGCATCGATGCTTTTCGTTATTGGTTTTTGCTGAACGGTAAAAAGTTGTGCCTTTAAAATCTCTTAAAAGTTTGTGCTCATCTTTTGCATACTGCACTTGCATAAACTTTAAAAAGCTTTTTATGCGTTATATATTTGCTTTATGTTATTTTGCAACAACGAAAAAATTGTGCTCTTGATCATTTCTATTTTGTTTTTCAAATAAAATTGCGCTTTTCGAACGTAATTTTTGCAAAAGTGCTTCTTTTCAGAAATTCGGCGACTTTCGACTTTTACTCTTTTCAAATTTCTTTCAAAAGAATTTTTCTTTTCAAAAACATTTAAGGCGAAATTATAAAAGAATTTTAGTTAAGATAATCTTTTATAACTCTTCGATACACACATTTACTTTCTCTACAATTTTCTCGGCTCAACAAAATGCTTTAAGAAAATATTATATCATATTTTCAATGTGCTGTGATTAAAATGTGATGTTTCAGTGACACACAAATAGAAAGAAGCAATGAATGAATGGATGAAGAAGAAAGTGATGCGTTTAATGGATTCGCAGTGTGAAGAGATGAAATTATGTGTTTCGATGAAGAAAAAGTTTTTCAATCGCAAGATGAAGACGATGATCGCTTTAAATTTTCACATTTCACATTCACTTACGAGACACTATTTTCATTACACTTTTTTGCAGAAAGAAATAAAATTGCAAACACTTCACTACTCTATTCTATATACTTAAACAACATGCATGTTTTCTTTGCTTCTTTGCATTAAATTTCTGCAATTCGCAATCAAATTTGATGTCAAGTAATTTCAATCTCTCGAAAGTAATTCGCTGTGAATTAAATTTACTCTTCTTTTCTCAACTGTAAAAAGATGCTGAATAAACATTCGCTCGAATTTCTCCTTCACTCAAGATTACTTTGCACACCAAACCGTGTATGCAAGTATAAATATTATTTTTTACCCTTTTTTCTCTACTTTATAATGAAAAGTGTAAATTTGTCAAATAAATTTATTTTTAATCAAATTTTCGTTGTTTAAGAACTGTTCAACATTACTTTTCATAATGTGTTGCAATGAAGCAAAATATAAATTTTATGAAAACAGCATTTTTTTATTGTTTATTTATTATTAAATTATGCAAGTCACGAAAGTAGTAAAAGTAGTCAAATATTTAATAAGTTTAATGCATCTTGATAGAATGGAAATAAAACAAAAATTAAGATCATTTGTTAAATTTACATTCGCGTTATGTAAACACTAAAATTAGAGCGTTGAAGCGAAGAATTTTATGTCCTAATTTGTATCGCAAATATTGAGCAAAGTGAACCAAATATGAATAATGAAAATATCGCAAATATTGTATTAACAATAACGATATTGGAAAATGAATTTAGATCACTTTTTTTGTTAAGTATGAAGCAAATAATAATAAACATGTAACATGTACCATTAGAATTAATGTCGCATTTGTTTCATTGACATGCATTTAATGCTACACTAACTGTGTATCTAGGAGCTGGCAAATTAGAAACTAATATCGCGTGTTTACCATGCATAACATCATTACTTTCATTTTTTCATTTGATTTTTTTTGTACTTTCATTGTAATTAACGAAAAAATGACCAAAAATACATCGATTACCGCTGCGATGCAAAGTCAATCCTGAAGTTTATTGCATCATGATTCTAATGACGACTTTTATTTTAAAACTGACGATCATTAAAGTAATAAAAAACAAATTAGCTGAACATTATAAAAAACGGGAAGAACAATAAACACGCGAACAGAGAATTTAGTATTTCGATTCTCCATAATTACATAGAAAACGTTGCTTACGGGAACAGAGGTTCACTCTGTGATCGAACTTCGTTTGTCATCCATCGTTGTTTTCGGTCTAACTTTTTTATCAAAACTAAAAACTAAACGAAATGCAGTTAATTTCACGCAATTCATTGAAGCTGTAAATTAAATTCATTATAATTTACGTCTCGTATTGTAATTGCATTCATAATGTAAGCAAGCGGTTGCGAGAAAATAGAAATGTTTTTTTTTCATTTGCACTACAACTTCATTAAATCAGCAATATTTCGTGATTTTCGAGCGCATTTTGCAATTATTAATCACAAATAAAGCAATTACAGAATTATGCAATTGCAATTGTGAAAATGAAAATTGCAAATTTTTTACAACAACCAAATTATAAAAATGAACAGAGAAAATATAACAATATTTTATTCAATATATCATGTTCATAACATAATGCACTCGTGCGCTTTCATTTCATTTATTTGTATTTTGAGTGCAACATTTGCGCCTCTTTTAATTCGATTGTGAAAACGTACAGAATTGAAAATACATAATACATAATAATAATAATTCGTCGATTCTTTTGTGTCATAAAAACGGAGGCAATTGAAAACCGCGACGCAATTGAATCGGTCTCGAATCGAATTTCGCGTTTACTTTTAATATGCTTCATATTTTTCATCGCGATTGCAAAAATCACAATGAAATATATTATAAAAGAGAAAACGTCGCAAAGCTGTGTGCAAAAAATGTTTTCGCAAACAGAAGAAAGCAGTGGAAAAAATTATTGATGCGAAAGAGTGCGCTTATTTTTTGTATCGAACGCGCATTGCATCCGCATTCATATTCCGCATCACTTTCGCATCCATTGCACACATCCGTGTTTGCAATCGATCGTTGAGCAAATAAAGTGCAAAATAAAGCTAAACTGTATAATATTAGATTGGGTATAATGGAAAATATAATCGAAATGCGATAATTTCATTTCGTTTTATACTTTCGATGATTAATTAACTCAATTTAATTTTGATTTCAATCGAATTCAATTATTTAGTTTTTCGAAAAACATTTCTACTCGTAATAAATGTCAACGTAAACACTTTAACGAGTACTTAGAACTTTTTTCGACACATTTTTATTGTAACAACTTTTTTGATTGCTTAAAAAAGTGAAGCAAACAAACAAACGACAACAACACAAGAAGTCTGCTCTCGTTGAAGAAGCAAAAAATTATTACGTTTCTTATATATAATATTTCTTATATATTACTTCGCGACATACGTTTGTGACAATTTATTTCTGTGCACACTTTTCTCATCTCTCTGTTTTTTCTTCCAAAAAACGCCTTTTATATCCAACCTTTTTTTGCAACGCTTTCTTCTTTTTAAAAGAAAAACAAGATTCAAACTGATTTTAAGAAGTAAAAACAGTCGAAAATAGTTTACTTTTCGAAGAAAACCATTTTCACAAATATTAGCGATTATTAGCTTTTGCTGTGCGAGAAAAAAGACGAAAGAAAGAAGCTTGTCAGCTGAAATACATAGACACAAAGAGACAAGCATCTAGTACCGTAACCAGCAACACACCTTCCGTTTAAATTACAGTTTTCTGTAACCGTTACACATTTTCTCGTTTAAAGTAAATCGTATTGTTTTTACTGCAAAACATGTTTTTGTTCTCAAGATTATTTACAAAGAGAAACAATGGAAAATATGTGATATGTGCTGCTCTGTTGTTTTTCGCTTATTTGTTGTATCCATTTGAAAAGCGACCGATCAATGTTTGTGTGCAATATCCGATTGCATTATACTTGTGTTCGTTGTATAAACAATGAGTGAAACGAAACAGAAAACATTTACTTTTTAAGGTGTGACCCGATTCTTGACCGAACATTTTCTAAGCTTTTCGGTACAAAATGTTGCCTTTCCAAATAAATTAATGCAACAATACAAGTGAACAAGCAAGCAACGAACGAAGAAGTATAAAATTTGACGAAAAATAATGTGTACATGGAGTATAACGCAATAGATAGATTCTGGAAACAGATTTACGTTAACTTTATTTGAACATAGAAAATGAAATCGAAAGGAAAAGGACTAGCATGTATTGCTTCGCTTCGTATCTATTTTCAGAGAAGATGAAAGTGAAGAGGAGATGTGATGAATCAAAGTTTTGCTTCTTTTCATCGATGTTTTCAAGTTTGAATCTCGAATATTACTCTCGACATTTTTTATTTTATCTTAAATTTTTGCGAATGTAAAAAATGAAAGATGAAAAAAGAGCAAAAGAAGATGTACACGAATATGTTACATAACTTTAACTAAAAGTGATGCAGTATATAAAGCTCTCACACAAATACATTTGTTTGCTTGCTTTTCATACGTGTGTATATTTTATTGTTGAACACATTCGATGAGAGATGGATTGAAAGTAAGAATGTTTGGCCATTCATTTTTGGCGATCATAAAATATGTCAGCGGAAGAAGTAAAAAGAGAGCAATCGAAAGACCCATGTGTCCAGCTTTATGTAATATGTTTCACATTCGACTCTAATATTTACTGGAATTCGGTGAACATAAGAAACACATAACGACGTATAAAAATGATGAAGCAAAAATAAGCAATTATATTTATGATGGTGAACAAAATGTCAAGCTGTATACTCTATATTCTATTAAATATTAAAACACCGAGAAAAGTGTATTTTAAAAGCAAATCAGTCATTTATTTCCTCGAACTCTGAATTTTTGATGCACACAATTATTGTGCTTACAAAACGTAAAGGAAAGAAAATAAGAAAAAAGAAGAAAAGAAAATTTGTAATATTGCCAACAATTTGTATGAAAAGTTTGCTAAACATTCATTGCTCACAAAGACAGAGATCCACTTTTTCTAATGTTTCGTATTTGTTTTACTTTTTTTTGCAAAAAATGCAAATGCAAATTTTGCATTGAAACACAAAGTTTTGAGAGTAAATTGTAAATGTCTACTTGAATTCGCAGTGAAATGTTTACTTTTTCATTCGTTTCATTTCGCGAACAAAATGTCGAGCTAAAAATTGCAATGCAAAGTGATTGCAATTGCAAACATTGAAAATACAGTCGAGATTTCATTTCGTTTCTTCTTCTTCTTTTATTGTTGCAAAAGTTTCGTAAAACGCAAAAGTTTACATCGCAAACCGCATTAAACAAATAACACATACATACACACACTTTAAAACTTTTCTTTCTTTGCAAACCATTGTTTCGTTCACAAAAAACTTTTGTAACAATAAATTTCAATTTCAATGAAATTTCAGAATTCGAATTTCAAGTGGGATTTTGTTTCAAAGGCAAACTTTGCAGCGATAAATTTATATTCATTGCAAACAAATAACACTGCATTGTACACTCAAGAAATAACATTTTCAATCAATATTCAATTGTGTGTTAAAGCTTATTTGCTAAGGAATTACTGCAATTGTAATTTTAACAATTTATACATTCAAGAATATTTGAATAGAAAAACAAATTCGGTTGCTTAAGACAAATCAATTCAGTACTGAAAATAAATAAGCTTCAGTTCACTTTGAGCAGCAGCGAAATAAGAATGATAACGAATTTGAATTCATCGCATCTTCATTGTGTGCAACGACTATTCAGCAGCGATCAGCGAACGATTTCTTTTTTCGCAGTCAAAGAAAAGATTAGACGAAGAAAGGAGAATAGAAATGTCAGTTTGAATGTCTATTCGAATACCTTTTTCGAACACAAACAATGCGAAATGAATGCAACGCTTCACTCTGGTGACAAGATTCGCCGAAAGCGTGTCTGCCATGCGAAGAATTAAAGCGAACAAAGCGAAGAAGAATTATAAGTGTGCAAAGAAGATGCGAGTGAGATGTGAGAGATTGTGTGCTGCATTTTCACTCTTATCTCATTTAATATTCAATCTTCTCTCTTAATTCCAAGTATATATTCTTGGCAACAGTCAACTCACTCAATCTACTACTTTGTTCGATCTAGCGATCGTTTCAATGCTTACTCTACTTTTGTTTACTAATCACCACTCGATGCAACATTTATAATATCCGTTGCGATTCATCGAATAATACGAGAAGCAAGTAGATACGAACAAGCTGCACACATACAGTACGAGTACTTATAAATAGCCGCAATCATTCGGCTTCTGTTTCATCTGCAAAGGATTCGTTTCGTCTTTCGTTTCAATAATTAATTGCAGGTTCTCTTCGAGAAATGAATGAACTTCGACCAGTTTGCAATTTCAATGCTATTGCGTTTACTTCTTATTCGCCAGTATTTGCAAATCGATTTGCAAACACTGAACACACTTCCATGTTATATATACTTAACGAAGTAATTTATACTCTTTTTTGTAGCGGATTTGTGTGAATTTAAGTAACACCTGAAAAAGGCGAGAAACGAATTACACATCGAATGAAATTGCGTGGAATTATATTATCAAAAGAGAAGTAAGTGGAGAAACAAGTAAAATCGATTAGAAACTGTTTAATCTGGTGTGAGCACTGTTTCTAATCTCAAGCATTGCTTTCTTATTTAATATGATATCATTGCTTTTTCGAGGTACAAATAATCCGTGAAAAAGTTTCACATGGCATCCACAAAATAGAGCGAAAAGTGCAGTAAAAGCGATGCGATGAAGAAGAGGTTTGTTGTTGTTGTGTTGCAGCAGAATTAATCGATCCGTTTCTTGGATTTATTGCTCTCTTCCTGTTTCTTTATCCTCTCAAAGTCAGTGGCAAAGCAACGTGTATAACTGTGGAAGAGTATATCAGTACATACATAGAGTAGTGCACTTGCAGAACCTTGTTTGCGGTGTTCCTGTTTCGTTTACAATTTGTTTTAAGCAAATAATTGCGGAAATCAAAATACACATAAACTGAACGCAGAATGTTGAATTGAAAAGAAAAAGTTTTCGCACTGTTTTGATATGTGCAGCATGCGAAGAATTTTGGACACTGCTTTACGCATTTATCTGCGCCTAAAATCATAATTAATCATAAAAGCGAATGCAGACGAGAGAAATAATAAATCGTAAATTAATATTAAAGCTCATTACTTGTCAAATTCATATCGCATTTTGAATATTATTTATTATGGTTCGCATAAATGCGATGCATTCCTGTTTTGCTTTTTTTGTTCGTTGCACGAAAATATTAAATATGAAATAAAATGAAAATGAAATTCAATTGAATAACAAAAGGTGCTGTTGTGTGCGATTGAAAGTTATGCGCAATTTTCGCAAAATTATGTAAACTAAACGCGTGCCGTCAATGTGTACACATTGCGTTTTCGTGTGTACACACAGTGAGTATTGATTTTATATAAACACATACATACATGTACATGTATACAGTGTGCATGCATATGCACAAGGAATGGTATGCGATGTAAATGAAAGTATAGATAATTAGCTTTTCATATCTTGACCCGCAAAATATAAGGCATTACTTTTAATCGCCTTTAATTACGAACAGCGAAATGTTCGCAACGCACTTTCACCGCTATTTTCATCATTATTATTCACCGCATTTATGCAATGCAATTAAAATTCATTATTAATCATCATTATTATTTCACAAGCAAATAATCGTTATTATTATTATTATGTTTACGATGTTATTATTATAACTAATAAGATGCATTTTGTCGTGTAAATCATTTTCGGTAAACTTTTTTGGAATATTGAAAATTAACTGTAAACCGATTAATGTTTAATAACTTATAATATGCAAACTTTATTCATTAAAGTATTATAATTATATACTGGCAAGATGCTTTGAGAAATAATGATATGGTAAAAGTAATTCATCATCTTCACCGAAAGCAGGGATACAATTGCAAACATGAAACAAATAAAGCAATAGTAAATTAATATCAAATTACAATTCGTATCGAAATAAGATCTCTGTGTGCAAGTAATTGAAGTCATTTTGCAACGCGCCATGCTTCACTGTATACAGTAGTATACTATTGTACACTGTTACTTCATTCTGCTTTTTATTCACAAGCGAAATGTAATGATAAGTTCTCTGTTCTCCTTGTTTCCACATTGTCACTGTGTACTTTTGTGTCGACACAGAAAAAGTCACATAATTGTCGTACAACGAAACGTGTGCAACAAGAATGACAGCCATTAATTTTAATTTTCATACATCTAGATGTAATACAGATGCATTATGATACAAACAAACACATACTCACTCTTCTTCGTGTTCAACAAAAAATTAACGTTATACAATTTAACGTTCGTTTTCTGTACTTGTTGTAGTTTGCAGTAAACAAAGGCTGCAAGCGAATAATAATTAATTTAAGCAACTTTTAATAGAATGTCAACGAATACAGAGAACAGTAATTATGTAATTCTTAATTAATAAATAATGCAAACAATGAATGAGAAGCTTTGCGTTGCGTCAACCTATGTTGATGATGATGATAATAATAATAACAGTCATTGATAAATATGTGCACAAAGACACACATACATGTGACGACTTTGCTTCATTGTTTCTCATCGATCTCAGCATGCTCATCTCAAAGCATCATTTAATTGCGGAAATTGTATTTATGTGTTCGAATAGCAATAAATTTCAATTAAACTCGATAACTTTTGAAAAAAAGGAAAACGTTTTCGTTTCGAAAACACACACTTTTAATGTTTAAACAGCGAATTATTGAATGAAAAACGATAACTATTTTTTAAGCCTCGCAAACGGTTCGGTTGCACTTTTTTATAACTGCGCTTCAATAAAATGTGAAACGAAACGAAACGAAAACGAAAAGGCATCTAAACTGTAAAGTAAAGTTAACTAAAAAATATTTGTATTGCTTCAAAGTGATACCATGTGTAATGTAATGTAACTGCTTCCGTGTAATATATAAGAAAGTGTAGATCGCGTATATATGTTCTCATTTCGTCGTCTTCCTTCTTAATTTTCAAGCAGCTCTGAAAGCCGTGTAATGCCTTGAATGCGGCGAATGCACGCATAAAACCACTTTAGCAGGCGTAACAAACATGGTATGCATAAAATAATAATAAGAAACACAGCTATACTTTTAATTCAATTTAACCAAAGAAATATTAGTTAACAAATAAGAAGCGAAGCGTTGCGTAAGTGCAGTGTACATCATTCGCAGTGTTCATTCTTTGAACACTTTGCTTACTAAAAGAATCGTTTACAACGATAAGTACAATCGTTCGCAAAATAACGCTTCTCAAGCTTCATTCATTTGTGCAACGATTACTGAACACTTTTAATGGCGATTGTACACACTGAATATCAACTGCTAACTGCTCGACATCTTTTAGCGACGAAAATTGTAATCAACGTTAAACGATGCGAACGAATTGCTGCATATTATAATGTCCGTCATATGTCGCTCATTTACGCTAAACTTTCTTTTTACGAAAGAAATATTCGACGCAAAGAAACGAGAAAAAAATCTGAATTGTTTGCTAATGTAACTAATAAATCATATTTTAAATGAGATTAAATGTGTTGAAGCGAAACAAAAGGCGACGAAAAATGCGTTGCGATGTTTAGCTTGCTTCTTTGCTTCTGTTACTTTGTTTTCTTATTTTCGTTGTTGTTTGTTGTCACTCTGTTTCAGTGCTGAATTTGAACGTGAAAAGAACGCGATGACAATTTAGTAAATCGTGTGTAGTTTACGCTTTGAATAATAGCCACCTTTCAAACGATGACAACGAACACTTTGTCCAAGCGAACGAATGTCCAGTAATTTTAATAATTGCGCATCGTTCGCTGGCAAAATGACGCAAAACGGATATTATTCGCTCTTAAGAATTGTATGATTATTGCACTCGAAATGGTCACTGTTCGCCTTCTGATTTATTCATATTTGTCTCTAAATAATCAAAGTAATTTGTGCACGAACATAATATCGCAAGTTTCGCTTTTGTTTTCCGGCATTCGAATCAATTATGAATGAAGCACTTTTCATTCGTTTTCATTAAAATTTAAATATTTGTTGAAAAGAAATCGAGAACTGTGTGCTTTTCAAAATTTACAATATAAATTATTCACATTATGAACAGTATATGTATATTTTCAATGTGTATTTCACTGTCGATTTCTTAGCAAAATGCGGATGAATTGAGTTTTCTTTAAAAGCGATACACAAACATTGCATTCATCAGATGCGATCGCGAATGATAAACACAAACATTATTTATCTGCAAACACACGAAATTCACATCGAAACACACGCAGGCAAGAAAAGTTTCGCAATCATCAAAAAAGTTATCTCTGCTTTTAAAAAATTGATGAACAAATCGAATGAATAAGTCAACGAAACGATCGCAATGATCTTCTTCATTCTGCTCTTTCAACCATTTCTCGATTATTTGTTTCATTCTAAAATAACGCATTTTGTCATACATTTCACTTCTTTTCGCCTTCTTTTCAATATCATTGCATTCATTTTCTGTGTAAATATAATTCATAATTCACGCCTAATAATTGCATACTTGAAATATTTGCTCGCTTGACCGTTGAATACATTTCGTGGTCACTTAATGTTTGAAGTCACGAATTGTGAACCGAAAATATTTGTCACGTTACTTTGGAATACTCGTAAATATTATTATTTATTATATTTCATATTTGTGATGTTTAAACAGATGAAAATGAGATTCGCTTTTCATGCAGATTATGAATTTCGATAAATTCAAAGTTCGTTGACTTTTGAAAAGATTTATTTGCGCGAAAACAAAGAATCACCGCTTTTCACTTCAAATACCAAATTTAATAATCATAATCATTATTATAATATTAAATAATTTCATTTCAATATTAATCAATTTATTAATACGATTATTTGTAAACACGATTATTTTGCGAATTCGTAAAAGTTTTTTAATTAAATTTTTAATTAAATCAAAATTGTCGTTAATTTCAATGCATTCATTTCATTTCATCGAAGTGTGCATAATTTGATTTCATTTTAAACATTAGTCAGTATTCAGCATTCCTGAAGTAATTCAGTGATTGATTTACAAAATGTGAAGAAATTTGTAAAGTAAAGATTCGTGTTTAAAGTATTCATTTAAATTGAGTCTCAAAAGCAAAAGTTTAACTAAATTAAACGAGAAATCAGCAAACTTTTGCCTTTAAAAAAGTAGTGTTTTGAATGTGCAAAAAAGAAGCCGCAAATCATTACTTAAACTTAAACTTATTTCGCTCGATTTGTGTGTGACTTTAACTTCATTTCAATTTCAACTTTATTTAGTTTCGTGAAATTTGCACCGAAAACTTTGTAATTAAAAAAGGAAAGTAAAGTGAAAGAAGATGAAGATGAAAAGACTTAGACAAAGTGTATTTCTCTATTTTCTTCTTCTTAACCATTTTTATCTTACACATAAAATAATTAGTAACGAAAAAAAGTGAAACATTACCAAAAAGTTCACTTCATTAGCCGTCGAGATACAATTATTCTTCTCTCTTTCTTTGTTATTGTTGTTTTTTGAACACAAAAAAGCGTTAATTAAGATATTCACTTATTTTTCTCACATCGCTTTAATTGAAACAGAAAACGATATCGAAAAGAAGCTTACAAGCACTACTTTCACATGTACATCACTATTGATGTATTAACTTTTCATTGCGAACTTAAGCACTTCACTTCTTATTAACGACGCTTTTTGCTTCACTTTGTGGTAATAAAAAAATAATTGAAATTATATTTCATTATTTTCTGCGAACAACGTTATTAAATATTAAAGTAGCACTTCACTACTATTTAGAGAAAAAAATCAATCAAAATATACGTGAAACGTGAAAGAATGACAATCTTAAGATTAAGGATGTGTAAAATATTTTATCCTTTTTCCTGTCGAGATACTACTTTTTGAGAGGAACACAAAAATTTTCTTTTTAAAATTGAATTTAATTTGAAAAACGTTTTAAAGAAGAGTGGAAAATGCTTTTCATGCGTAACATTATTCGTATCCATTTTTCATCGTTGCTAATAGAAGTGAAACGAAATCACGTTCAAACGCGAAACAGTGACAATAAAGCGCAGTTGACAGCTGAGGATTACTTGTATGGATAATCGTTGATCCATTTTGTCAATCACCAATTTTCACGGCGAAACACACCAACTAATCGTTGATTGAGCTTCAATCCATTTATTATCCGTTTTCGCTGCTCTCGACAGCGACTTTCGAGCAGTGCAACAAATACAAGCACTTCTCGTCGAAACTTTTCAACAATTAGTTATATACAGCACTTGTGTTGCAATGTTTTTTACAACATATATAGTTTGCGTTACACTTGAATGCGTAACTCGAAACTCCGACTAATTTCAAACTGTAATGCAATGTTAGATCAAAGAAAAAAACGAACATAAGCATTTCATGTGAAAAATTTCACTTGCATTGTTTTTGTTAGACAACAAACATCGTTTAATGTCTCATTAAATGCTCGTTGTTGTTTTTTGAATTCGCTGTTTGCACGCATTGCGAACATTGCAACATTTTTGGAAACAGTGAAATGTCATCACTCAATGTTTCTCGTTGCATCGTTTCTCTCTTCTATCTTTTTCTCGATTAAATTTTAATTTCGAGTTCATTTTATGAACTGTAAAACAATTCGAATGATGTTCACTTCGTTGATGTTTATTTTCTTTCTTTGCATCGAAAAATTCTTCTTTTCTTTTCGATTTTTAGCAAATGTGAAGCGAAACACAATTTGTTTATTTACGAAATCGCTTGTCGCTGTCCTTTGAATCGTGAAATTATTTTCAGACTATTTCATGCAATTCTCAATTAGAATGTCTGAGTTCGTAATAAACAACGTACCAAAAATTCTTATCGACTTTTGTTACTAAAGACATTGCTAATGTTTTGTTACTAAAAAACATTTAGTATTACAAATGATTAAACAAATACTACATTTAAATAGTACTTGCAACTTAATGCTTTCTGCTACAGTTTGGCTCATTAAGTTTTGCTATTTGCTATTTTTGTTGGCGTTCAAAGTTGTACTACGTAGTCGAATGATGTAAACAATTTTTTGTCAATGGTAATTTTTGTTGCAGTCAAGCAAGTTTACCTTCAAATATAATCGCAAATTACTTCAGATTTCATTTATTGAACAGTCGCGGAAATTTAAGATAATTTCAATGACACTCGAATGTGGAACGAATTCTTAATTTTCTAACATATAAAATTTAATGACTTATATTTATTACACTTGTGCACATTACAAATTAGGCAAATAATTATCAAATGTATGCAATGCTGAATTATTTTTGTTCATCACAATAAAGTTTCAATCGTTTTATTTGTTGATTATGAAGACATCATTAAAGTTAACTGTAATTCACAATTAATATAAAGAATCTGTTGATG
Source organism: Leptotrombidium deliense (assembly GCA_003675905.2). Lineage (NCBI taxonomy): Eukaryota > Metazoa > Arthropoda > Arachnida > Trombidiformes > Trombiculidae > Leptotrombidium > Leptotrombidium deliense. Next base: position 18,695 of record NCKV01000266.1, read on the forward strand.
GTTTCTAGCAAAATTCATTCTAGTTTTTTAACTTCGTCTTGAAACGAGAAATATATTGACATTTTTCCTTATAAAATCAAGTTTTAAAATATTTAAGTACTTTGTCACTGAAAAATAATTTCCTTCAAGAAATCAGTTACTGCTACAATTGAAGTGAAAATATGGAAAGTCTTAAAGACAAAGTTGTGATTGTGACTGGTAAATATTTGTGAAGATGCGAATAATATTTGTGAACATTATTTTTAAAGGATCAACTGCTGGAATTGGAGAAGCAACGGCTTTGCTGTTCTCAAAGTACGGCTGTAAAGTTGTGATCACAGGAAGAAATGTTGAGAAAGCTAAAGACGTTTCTCGTCGTTGTGAGGAAATTTCGCCAAATAAATACAAAGTAATATGAGTAAAAAGTTTGTTTACACAAAGCGTACGTTATTTTCTAAAAATTGTAGAACTTGGTGATACTCGGTGATATCTCAGATGACTCGCATAGAACCGAATTGATTGAAAAGACATTAGAACATTTTGGCCAAATTGACATCTTAGTCAACAACGCTGGCTTTTCGATTCCTGTAAACGTTTTGTCAGATGGATTTATTTCTGCGTATGACAGAGTGATGGATGTAAATTTACGGTCACCTGTTTTGCTCACAAGACTGGCGCTTCCTTTTTTGATTTCAAGTAAAGGTTGCGTCATAAACGTCTCAAGCGTTGCTACTAATCGTACTGTAAATGAGTCATTTGTAATGAATTTCACATAAAAATATCTATTTAAAAAGGTTGCCGATGATCACGTACCATATCACTTGTCAAAGGCCGGCTTGAATATGATGACCAGGGAATTCGCACGAGAATTTGGACCAAAAGGAGTTAGAATAATTTCGGTCAAGTAAATTATAAACATTTTGTTTTTAAAATATTTTAAAACACTAGTTTATTTAGTCCTGGGTACATAATAACAACAATTCACGAAAAAATAAACATAAGTGAGGATGTGTATGCTCAATTGGCTAAAAACTATCCTTTGGGAAGAGTTGGCAAAGCTGATGAAGTTGCAAGTGTGATTTGCTTCTTAGCATCAAGTGGTGCCTCCTTTGTAACCGGAACTCCAGTGTTTATCGACGGTGGACATTCGACTCTCTAAAGTCAATCCTATTTGCTCAACCTTTTTGTTGAAAAAAAACACAAGGTCAAAGTTAATTCAATTTGCATGAAAAAAGTATCAAGTTCGGTAGAAAATATTAATATTCGTCAAGTTCTGCGGCAACACTGTAAAAATATGTAAAGTTTTCGAGAAAATATTTGCTTTGATGTATGGTGTTCAAAACCGGTTGATCCCAATTGAAAAGCGATACTGATTTGCAAATCATTTTGTCCAAAACTATTGTACTCTCGCAGTGACTGTTCGATGTTTTCTCGGACACAAACGATTAAGAATTTTTCAATTCAATATAAAGTGGATTATTCATAATTTAACCTATTTTCAGCTTGAAAATTAAATTTTGTAATTTCTTATCATTTAATAAATAATTTTAATGCTAAAAACAATTCATTTAAAATGATTGAATAAAGTTGATATATATGTACAAAAGTTAACGATAAAACTCTGTGCTTAGTTATGTTTTGCGCCACTGCAGTAAACATAGCAAAACCTGCAGTGGGTGGTTGGTTTTTACTACTCGGTGTCTGGTAGCAGAAACTCACTATTTGAAATGTCGGTAACTTTATTTACAATATTTACAATGAAACTGTTCCTTCTTGGAACCCCCGACACTGGACTTTTAGTCCTTAACACTTTCACACAGCACTACTGTTTACATTTTAGTACATTATGTACGAATTAATATGAGATGCAAATGAAATTTTAAGTGTATGAAGTAAAGTGTTGAAAACATTAAAAATAGAATATGTCATTTATTGCTACATTTGATAAACTATATTGTGGATTTTTCTGGTGTGATTCCCTAAAATTATTTTCACATTACATAGATACAGTATATACGTGTCCTACAGTACATGCTACGTGCAAAGTTTGACTTTGATACTGCTTACGGTTAAAACGTAAAACAATTTTTTAGTAAAGTGCAAAAAACGATAGAACTTCCCTTACAACCAAATAAACAAAAAGTATTAAGTTCGACTGAAATTTGTTAATATTTGTTAATAACTCGTTAAGTTCTGTTTCAAGACTGACTAAATTTTGGATAGTTTTGGACAAAATAGGTTGATACCGATTGAAATGTGATAAAGATTCACAGATCATTTTGTTCAAAACTGTAGAAGCTGTTGTTTCTCTCGCACTGACTGCACGGAGTTTGCACGGAGCACATAACGTTGTTGACTTTTGCAATTCAATATAAAATGGATTTAATATTATTTATCGTACTTCACATAATTTAACGCCATTTTCAGCAGCGATTTTATTTTATTTTTTAATTGCTTATCATTTAATAAAAAATTTCAATGCCAAAAAACAATTCTATCGAAATGATTGCATAAAGCTAA
>NCKV01000267.1:0-21173 GCA_003675905.2 Leptotrombidium deliense
GAAAAAAGTTATTCTAAAGAATAAGAAACAGTAAATTAAACTGCAATCTTCGAGAATTCTGAACCTTAAGAAAAATTTTTTTTGCTTTCGTTCGTTAATCTTTTCACACAAAATGTGACAAAAGATAGCAAATAAGAATAACTTTTCTGTCTCGACGAATAATCCGAAAAGTGACTTAATATTCACGTATTTTAGCGATTGGTTGTCTGGTTCCATTTTTAAGTGTACACATTCAAGAGATTGGAATTACAGCGAAAGAATCTGCGTGGATAAATACCATTTCTGCGGTGGTGAGCATTTTTGGACCTTTAATAGCAGTACCTGTTGCATACAAATACAACAAATTCCGCGCCCTTATTGTGCTCACTCTGGTATTCTCCGGTGTATTCTATACATCGCTGTTGTTCGTGCCGAAAGTGATTCGAACGCCCAGGCTTCCGCAAATGGTATTTGACTGCACAAACAGTCAACTTCAAATAGAGCAGTGTCCCGATTGGGAGGGTGACTGCAACATTCATCCAAAACGACCTTCCATTGGCAACTTCACAAACTTTACATTGTCAAAATGCAGATTCGCTTGTGCCGCGAGTCTCGCAAACGAATCTTGGTTTCCAATTGAAGTATGCTTTTCCAGTACTTCAGAGGAGAAAAAGTGTTTTCAAGAAGAAAGTGATAATGACAAATATTCAACAAATTATGCAGTAGACGTAGATGTAAGTGGCAAAACAGCTGTGGTTGAACCGAAGCTCGATAATTTGATACAATTCGACTCTCGCTTCGATCGTTGGCCTTTACTAGACAGTAACAGTAATGCGTACGGAAAAAAGATGTGCACTTTTCAGTCGTCAGCACCGATGATTGTGAATCGAAAGCCTTACGAAGGCATCACTTGTCATGATTCGAAACAATCCAAAACGCACGACTGTGTTGTTCACTGCAATGTAAACATTCTTCACCGACCGTTTTCATCACCCAACGCAGCGCTGAGACCCCCCGTTCCGTGTTATGACTTGACAGGCAATCCGAAAGCAACATTCTATTCATACTTAATCTTCAGATGCTGTGCGGATTTGGCTCTTTTCACTTCATTCACACTAATCGATGCATTATCAATTGCATTCACAAACAATTTTGACTCACTTTACGGAGGACTCGCTAAAGTAGCAACGATCGCCATTCCGCTCTCAATTTGGTCTCCTCTTTGCGGATATTTGGTTGACTTTTACTCAACACTCGCAGGCTTTTCAGATTACGCACCACCTTTCATTCTTTTCGACGGAATGGTTTTAATATCGTGTGCTTTGGCAATTGCGTTACCCATAGCACCGTTCACATCACCAATACTTTCGATTCAATCACAAACTAGTCTTCGTTCTCTAAACAACTGTCGCCGGCACAGCACTGAAAGGGAAAAGGTACCATTGAAATCGAAGTGCGTTTTGGTGTTTTTGTTCCCGATCGTATTAGTACTCGGAACTCAATGGGGTCTTTTGGAGACATATTTGTTGCCTTTCTACTTGCAAATGAACTCATCAAAACTATGGATTGGTTTAACTTTTACAATTACATTTTTGTCATTCACTCCATTCGCTCTTGTTATTAAATCGATGACTTCGGCAGTCGGCAGATCACATTTAATTGTATTAGGATTTATTTTTTACGCTTTGAGATTAAGCGGAATCTCATTTTTGTCGAAACCGAGGTGGACACTTATACCTTTTGAAGCAATGGAAGCATTCACTTTGCCTATCGCTTGGATTGGAATCACTTCTTATTGTCATCATTTGATCCAGAGGTCGTCAAGAGGGGCTGAAATGTTGAGGAACGGTGTCTCATCATCGACTTCAACACATTTGATGCTTCAGATTTTATTGATCATAACTCACTTCGGCATCGGTCGTGCTCTTGGAACGTTTTGCTGGGCACTTTGGGACTGGCGATGGATTGATGACAACCACCTTTGGACATGGCTCACTGAGGCTGAGACAGACGATTCCAGTTACAGTTTCCGTGTTTTACTTCGTTTAATGGCAATCATGTCATTAGTGCTTAGTGTGGTTGTGTTTATGTTTTATCATATTTGCTGCAAGTATAGACCACGGAAACCATCGAAAAAAAGGAAGCAGACTGATGTCCAGACACCAGTTGTGCTTAATGGAGTTCATTATTCTAGACTGGTGGAAAAAGACAAAGATAAAGCAAATGATGTGCAATCGCCAATCAAGCAAACCAATGGAGATACACACATAAAAATGATTGACGCGGCGGACGATGAAGCGATATAATATAATGTGTCGACTCAAATTTTATTAACTGAAAAAGTTCGTCATTTGTCTAATATTGTAAAACAGTAATGAAATGTAATATAAAATTGAAAATTAAAAACTACAATCTTTTACAACTAATGAAATTGAATTCTACTAGAAATGCGAATCAAATCAGTGGATGTTGCATTGCACTGAGGATAAATATCTAAACATTTTGAGCAGACTTTCGGTGGCTTTCGAAGGTTGCGTCCTTTCAATGCTGATTCTCTGTAAATAAGAGAGTCTTCACCTTTCGCGTGACCAGAGACTTCGAAACGTACCAATGCATTATAAACGGTTAAACCATTCTTTCCGTACAAATCAGGATCGCAATTAAGTTCACAGATCACACGCAACACACAGTCTTGCAAATTCAAGGAGTCGACAATTTTTAGCAAATCTTTGAATTCTACGTGTTCCCCATCAGTACTTCTTCGTGTCTTATGCACTGTTGTATTAGCTGTCGAAGCGCTTACAGCAGCAGCGCCAACTGCAACCAGTGGTGCAACGGGTTTAATTTCTTCCAAAACGACAACTTCGACTGGAACGGCTATTGCTTGTTTGCTGGGAATAGTCTTCACAATTTGAACTTTAGGAATGCTTTTCATGAGGTGGAGTTTCGATTTCGATTTAATGACATCTCCAGCAGTATGAATGGAAGACCCGATTTCACTAACCTTGTCACCAACCAATTCCAACTTTGAACCAAATTTCTTTAATCCAGACCCAACAACCGCTCCTTTCGCTGCTCCAACGATGATAACCGGTTTCAGGAGAATCTTTCCAACTTTAATTGTTTTCCTTTTCATCGTGGTAATAGAAGCAATCAAATCTGCACGTATTTTAGCCAACTTTGCTTCGAGAAGAGCTTGGTTCTTTTCCATTAATTCCTTCACTTCCACAGCAACGTATTTGACACCACCCTTCAGCGCCAGTGGAATTGCAATCATATAACCAGGAACTTCCACTGAAATAGTCTTCGTAACCGGTGGAGCGAGTAGTGGTTTCTTGATCGCTTTACCAATTTCTTCACCTTTATGCTTCAGTATGGATGAGATCGTTTCCAATTTCGATGCCAGTTCATTCTTCACCGCAGGTTTTTCCACAATAATATGAACGTGCTGCTTGCCAGAACCATGTATACCGGTCGATGTATGCAAAGGAAGCAGTTTTGTCGAATTCAACTTTGGTTCAACGGATAATTCCAGAAGCTTGCTTTCCATACAGCCAAACGCAATAAGCATAACCAATGAAGCTACGAAAACAGACATCATTTCGTCGAAATTTGTCAATTTAAAAACTCAATGCAAAAGCGAACACAGAAGAGAACACTAATGAAGTGAGTGCAATGTGATCGTTCTCTTCAAATGCTATTTCTTTTATACACACCATATCTGACATGAAATCTGTAAAATTGACACCAGGAGTTGTTTACTGCTTTCTAACACGTTTTTCATTAACTGATTAATAATAAATGAGTAATTAATGAAAACTCGACTGAATCTGCATATCTCAAATTGAAGTGATAAAAGTTTTCAAAACTTTTCGATCTCACTTTGATTTGAAATCAAAAGTTTTTATTGTTTGTTTTTATTTATTTTCGTGACAACGAATGACTTTTAAAGTGTTTTGAAAAAGAACTGAACTAATATTTCGAATCGTTAGTCGAAGAAATCGTTATAAATTGCTGTTTGCTTCGAAATTGTTTACTTCGAAATATTGCATTTAGATGAGTCAATTGATTAAAGTGAGAGTACTTTTGATTACTGGTTTCTGTTGTGGTTACAGTTACTGTTGATTCGATACTTGTTCAAAGTAAAGTACTATAATACACCGAACAGACTGTTCGGTTACATTTTTGTGTAGGATTAGGTAAATTGTCGAAAAGTTATGCAGACTACCTTCGATGATGCGAGTGATCCTAAAAAAGAGTTAACTACTCATAAAATATTCTCTCCGATTCAATTTTTCTTAAAATTTTTTGGTCTCATTGCGAGTGAGCCAAGAAGTTTTGAAAGCGATGGAGAACTGGAACCGTACGAAGAATCAACGTTATTTCACAGAAGACGTAATTATTCATTTTTAATTCTAATATTTATTTGGATCGAATGGTTTCGCATATTTCTCTCACTGATTGGTGACAACGACATGTTCGTCGAGTATTTTGGCGAAAATTACGACGAAATGGAACATTTGTTATATGAAATTGTTGTTCTTACACCATGTGCACAGGCAACGATTGCTGCTCACTTGTTTTACTTTCACGAAGCATCAAATCCGTGGTTGAAACAATTTTGCAAAATTTGGTACCAATTGAAATATCGAGTTGTTTACAATGAAAATGTTTCTTGCGATACTGTGACCAAAAGCAAGCCATTACTGTTCATTTTTATGTTCGCATATATCATTGGCAGTACAGTTATCACGACAATACTTCAGGTTCAATTTTTACGCGGAGCTGATTACTATCAGATTATTGGCAATTTGTTCTATATTTCGTGGATATTTTTTTGCAGTGGAATAACGGCATGTGCTACAATCTATTTCACATTAACCTGTCACATAATCGAGACCAAATTGCGAGAAGTGTCCTTTGATTTAGAGGCGCTTAGAGACGAGGATGAAAAAGGAACTCACTTCGCTGGCTTGTTTTCAGGCTTATTAAAGTTACAGGAGAAGTATGTGAAAACGTGTGAATTAGTCAGCATTGCCAATAAATTTTGGAGCAGTTACATGTTTTATGCGTTCATAACATTTCTACCGTTTTCAGTGTTTGCATTGTATCAGATTATTTTGGGTAAACACGCATTATTCTTGGATTTTAATTTCGTCTGGTACGGTGGATTAGGTTTCTTAACGTTGTGCTTTATGGCTTTGGCTGCATCTAATGTCAATATTGAGGTATGTTTTGTGTGTTTACAAATGACTTTACAATTTGTTACAATTAAAGGCTCACAAACCAATAACTGTTGTACATGATTTGTCATTGAATGAAAACTTGACAATCGATCAACAGGTACAGATTCGTTACTTCATTCAAAGAATAACTGGCAACACTATCGGATTCTCTTGTCTCGGACTGTTCACAATCAGTCAGTCCAAAATATATAGTATCATTACTGTGGTTATATCATATGTTTTCCTGATCATCGACATGAACAAGGGCTCAGTCGCTCCGAAAACATGTCCCACATTCACTAACGACTCAATCCTTGCACTATTTAAACCTGAAGAAGATGAAGTGCTATTGGATGTCATTGAAGCTGGTGAAGAGTTGGACCTCACATCGATGTAAAAGATACACGTGATCTTTTGGAAAACACAATTTGCTGCTGATCAACAGTTCAAGAAAAGCATTCACACGAACGCAAAACGTGTGTTATTTTAATAGCAAAAGTTTATTAGCAAAACGATTGGTCAATGATCATAAAAGTATAGTTGTGTTTGAAATTCGCTCCCAAATTTAGTTCCACTTCGAAAAGACTGCATTTGTACAAATCACATTTGCCTTCAATTGTACACAAAATGAAAATAGTTCTTCGTGATGAAATGTTTAGTCGCATGGTGTCTTTACAAAACAGAAATATCTTTTTCTCTGTAAAACATTAATTATGCACATGAGAAGTTTGGAACTAAAAATCTAAACAAATGGCACTAACTGCGAAACTTACGTTGTCTATTAAAACTTTATGAAAACGTAAACATTGCTGTTTGCAGTGATAAACGATATCTGAAAATGTTTCTCAGGCCGAGATTTAACAAACCTAATAAGTCCAATAACCTGATATATCGACAATTCTAAATGCATGAACTCAAAATTAAGCCTCAAAAGAGAAGTCCATTTCTTCGACCTCTTCCTCTCCATTTGGGACTTTAGAAGCCTCAGTGTCATTACAAACATCGGAATTACCGTTGACCATGAGATCGCTTTCGGTTCCTTCCTGAACACCATTTAAAGCAGCTTGCTTTGCCAACGCAGCTTTTGCCATATAAGCATCTAATTCTTCATCTAATTTAGACTTAGAACCACTCATATATGAGTCAAGATCGGTATCAAGATCCTCTTGCGTTACTACGGCATTTTTCTTCCATTTCATTATCTTTTGCACCATGGAAAGTTTCTTGTTCGAACTACCATCGTCCAGAGGAACGATGATATCTCCATTTTCGTCTACTTTACCTCTTTGGGCCATATACTCGTCGATTTCTTCGTCCAACTCCTCTCTTGATGCCGGAGGTCTATCAGAGAACCACTTAAACTTATTTCGCCAATAACTGGCCTTTGCGTATGTTTTGCCGTCATCGCCAACAACAGGTGCAAGTTGTTTAATCGATCGCTTCTTCAACTTCATCGCAGTTAAATATTGTGCTTTGTTGTTGTGCCAGTGTGTTTTGTAATAACCTACACGTGAAAAGACACTTTTTCTGCCCTTTTTACCAGCATTATTCATTGCATGCCAACCACCCACACCGAAAACAGGATTAATCTGATATTTGAGTAATTTACTCTGAATTTCTGTAAACCTTTCATGAAGTGTTTTTTCGCAATTCGATGGAGGAACATAAATCTTTTCCTGGAACAAATCGCGCTTAGCACTCATTATGATTTGTGGCTTTGTTTTGATTCGATCCTTGTACGGCATAAGAACGCAGTCACTGTAATCAATTTCATTTTCGTCGATTTCAACAACTTCAATCTCTTCATCATCACCGTCCACTTCTTCCTCTTCGTCCAATTCTTCTTCTTCGTCTTCCTCTCGAAATTCATCCTCGATCATTTCCTCCTTTATCTTAAAGGAGTTGCTGAACGCATTGCACGGTAAAATATCTGCACTCATGGTGAGCGAAATGTGCTGTTTGTTCTTAAATCGCTTTTCTTTCTTTAAAATTCGGTTGCAAATCAAACGCACACTGTTACACCAATGGATTCGCGCTTCAACACGCCTCCTCGTGGCGCTGATTTCAAATGCAACAATTTAATTTTCAACGCTGCACTGTTTTTATTTAAAATGTTTTTCACTTCTTAAACAATAACTCACGAAAAATTTCAAGTGACACAATGTATTTCGAAACAAAACAGGCAATTTTCAACCGTATTTCTCGTTTATTTAACTAATGAACGCTATTTTCAGCGCAAGAAAAGTACCGGCGGCGTTCAGGTGGCTCTCAAACGAGTCACATCACATTGTGATTCTTTGTTTAAGCATTCTCAAAATACTGTTTTATCAATCAAACAAAAGACATTTGCTTATTTGATTTGCAAACAAAACGAAAGTTGAGTGGACTATCATTTGTTGATTACACGAAAATGTTTATGTACGCATTGTTGCTCTCTGTGTAAAAACGTGTATGTATTTAAGACGAGACTATTAAACAGGGAGAGTCGATTTGTGAAGGACTTTTTGGAGCGGAGACTTGTAAAGAGTACATTTCAGACGTATCTTCACCCCAAAAATGTCACAGTGTTGGCAACGAAAGGTCACGAACGAAACGGTGACACGAAAAGGACTCAAAAACAGGTCAATAGCACAGTGCGCAACCATTGAACTCGAAATTCGAAAGTGGAGCAGAAAATAACAGACAGAAGACAAGGGTTCCTTACACAGACACTTTCACTTTCAGTGCAGACGGCGAAATTTATGTCACCGCTTTTCAAGAACAGAGTGCAGGAGTAACTCTCCTCGCTTCTATTCACTCATTCTTGCAGAAGCTGCAATGCTTTTCACTTTATTTTTCACTTTCTCATTCTTGAAGTCCATTTCACATTATTTTATTTCCTGGACTTACAAAAATAAAAACTGTTAAAATCCATCATGTTGCATTAGACTGAACATGCTGCGTAAATGCATTCTTTCTGTCAGCGTAAATGAAGAAACATGCTGAATCTGCTGTATTACATTATAATCGAAGTTACTTAGTTTCAAAAATATGGACATTGGATCGACTTTTGATGCTTTAGTTTTTCGTTTCCAACATTGTGAACAACTTTAGGCATAAGGAAAAAGAAGCTCTGTCGACAGCATTGTGAGCAATAAACAGCGAATGTAATTTAACTCGTTGTGTTATGTTCACGGAACGCTTCAAGAATGCAATAGAATTTGATCACTGCAAAAAAGTGGCAAAATATCAGTTCGAAAAAGTTGTGCAAAAAAGGTGGCTGAAAAGGCTTCGTTGAAAATACGTTTAATATCTTGAAAAGTAGAAAATCGAAAAAACGTTTTCGATATAAATTGTGAACGGTATTAAATTTTCGTTTCGTTGTTGTCTTCTTTCGAAAGCATTGAAAGTTATGTAACAGTAGCAATGAGAAAAACGCGAATGTTGTCGATTGCTAAAAATAAAATGATGTACTTTTTTAATCCTTTTCGATTTTCAATTCGCTCAAATGTCGCACTACGTAAAAAATGAAAAACTTTGTGCAACAAAAATACTGCTAGAAAAAAATGCGCAACAATAAATACATTTCAATTTAAAGCAATTGTGAAAGTACTTCAAACGTTGCTACATTTAACTGTCGGCGTATTTTTGAATAAATTCGAAAAGCAATACTTTCCTGCAGACATTCACGTGAAACTTTCATTTAACTCTTAATAAATATTAATATTGAAAATGAGTTATTTGTTGTTTTGAATATCGATTTTCATTTGTAAAAAAGATGAATTTTGATTAAAATTTGAAACTTTATACTTCAGTAACAAAAAAAAGTTTGAATGAAATCGATGAGCGAACGATTATTGTTGATGCATTTAATTTAAGCTTTGCAACTCTATTAAATCACACTCATGTGTGTAATTTGCACTTGAAATTGAATGCAAATGATCGCATGTGTATGAGATATTAACATGAACAGTTTATCTTACTAAATTCAACTTTGAACATAAACATGACAAAATGACAAAGGATTTCCATAGATAGTGAAAATATTTTATTAATGTTCATACATATGGCATACAGATAACTCGTACATCCGAAAATCAAATCAGTGGTTAAAAAGAAACGAAAATATAACAAACAAATATTCCATTAAGCTAAAACATGTTTATGCTTTTCGCTTATGGCAACTGATGTTAATATGCAGGATTAACTTTTACATCTTTTACATTAAAATTTAACGTTTCACTTTTGTATAAAAATTTTATTTTTTGATATTTTGACTTGAAAAACATATTTGCACACGAAGTTTGTTAAGCAAATGAAAGCAGTTTGAATTAATGATTACTAACATGTTGATAAATTTTATATGATTAAGTGCAGCGAATTGAAGATAAATTTTGAGTCAATTGACTGCTGGCGGAGTTGGAATTTTCAAAATCTTTAAATTCTTCTTTGCAGCAATCCCATTGTGCATGCTTTTCTTGTTATTTACACAAACATTTTGTTTCTGTAATGAAACGCAAGATGTGATAAGTCTCTATTCAATTTAATATAGTGCCGTATTGAACGACATGTCAATAAAAACTGAATCTGGTTTGTGTCAATAAATTCGTGCTATAACGACGTGTCATTAAAAATCGAAATAAAAAGTTTGACAGTGAGCATCGACAGTGAGTAGTAATAAGAATGACACCGATGAATTAGTGAATATTGCGAGTAAATTTAATAAAACAGAATTATTTATTGAAGTATGGGCAAAGGTGAAAGTGATTTTTAGTGAATCGTGAGTGAGTGAACGTGTTAAAGAAATTAGTGTTGTGTCAATTTTATTAGCAGAAGTGAATGTAGTGTCACCAAAGTGATCGTGAGTAAGCGTGAATGTTGAGCATTTCAGTGAGGATGATTGATAGTGCGTGATGGCGAGTGACTGAAAATTGTGCGTCAATCAATCACACTCACTATAGTTACCCATGCTACGGGTCATTTGGTTTCGAATTATAAACGACAAGTGTCGGCATGTTTCGGTTTATAAGGACATGTCATTGATCGACGTTTACCTCCTGTTTTGTTGTTTTGCTCCTGTAATGTTCAGAACTTGTCGTTCAATGCATTTCACAACAGTGCATTTCTGAATAAAGAGGTGTGAATAAAGTGTAGGAAAAATGAACGTTTTCCGTACATTTTTTACTACAATTCATATTTCTGCTTCTAATCAAATAAAATAAGCACTCTTTTAATTAGCAATCTCCGTAATTGTCTTCTATAATTATATGTATATAATTCGATACATTGCATATAATTCATTTTCATCTGCAACAATAAGTATTTCAGCATACGTCATGAACTTTATGATTATTAATGTGAAATGAATGTAATTAATGCAATATCTTTGCATTCTTTTGAAAACAATGAACGATTTTTATTTATGCACATTGAAGTTGACAACGATGATTAACGATTTGTGATATGAAATTCAAATCAAATTTTATTCGTTCGATAAGTATTCATTATCATATTGATTGCCAATTTTACTTGTTTAAAGAAGAAAAAGTTGACAGAGTGACAATACAACAGTGTGCTGTTTGTTGAGTATAAACTTCTCGAAAAAAGAGTAAATAAATGAAAAAAACGAATCAATGAAACAGCTCTTGCATGCAATTAAGCGTAAAGTTTCGTTTGTTTGCAAACACTTTTGAAACTTTTGCATTTGATTGATATTGTACAGCTTCAAATAATCTCAATGAAATGCAAATGGATGTTGAAGATGTGCGATTGAGAAAAACAAAAAGAACTTTGTCGCCGATATTAAACAGAATATTGCTTTTTTATGAACGCATTTACAGTTTTGCAAAAAAATGCGAAAATGTTCGATAAGACAAGGACTAAAACGCAGAGCACTGTATTTGATAAGTGCTAGAAATATTCCTTTTCATTTATTTAGTTTATGAGCAAATATTTATTTCGTTGAAACAAATATTGGTTCATATGTTCTTGTGTTGCTGATGAAGCATTGAATTGCATTGGATTTATTTTGAGTGTGTCGTTTGGGATTTTTTTAATTCTACGAGAGAACGCAATTTGTAATTATATTGTTTAATCGAATAACTTTGTCACTTCTTTTGAGAATACGTCTACTGCTGTTTGTGCCATTGTGAAATAACTTAATCATAGAATCACAATACTGTCTTGTTTTGGGATTTGTGACATTCATTGTATGTACGAAGCACTTACAGAAGTTGTACTTATACCTTAAGGACTTATAAAATAATTTTTTTACGCAATCGTCTGCATAGAAGAAGAGATTGAAAATATATTACGACACAATAAACAGCAGCTCAATCTTTTTTGCGAAAATAACTGCTAGATCAATAAATTCGCTAGCTTCGTGTGAACACACAATCATTCTTTTTCAAAAACATCGATTGTATTTATCAAAGGATTGATTGCATTTTTTACAAAGACATCTACACTCAATTGCGTACACAAATGTTCAACAATACAATTATTTAGAGATCATTCAAACCTAACGAACAACATTGTAATCGCTGTAATCAATTAGATTTTTTTAATGTCCTTAAACTAAGTGGATGAATTGAGTAGTGTTCATGTTCATGTTCGTCTGAGTAACAGAGAAGGAGACAATAAATGAAGCTAAATGCATCTGAAATTAGAACATGAAAGCGGATGTGAGTTGATGCAGTTTTCGTCGAGGTAACAGATAGTATGTGATTTCAGCTCAATAGTCACTGAATAGAGTTCTAATTCTCAATAAATCAATAAACCGCTCATTACAGTTACTCTTATTTTCGTTTTGCTGTTTTTTTTTCATCCACCATAAACATTGATTTTTCATGATTTCAACGTACAGCATTTGACGAAAATTTTTGCAGATTTTCATATTTCCGCATTCAGATTAATGCGAATTTGCAAAACTATAGTGTATTTGTTACATTGTACATAGTTCGACTGTATTTATTTGAAGTTGTATGCCATTTGGGTAAGTTAATAAATAAGAACATTGATTATTATGTGTACAGACCAAGTGTTTGATTCATTAAATGCGAGATTGGTGATCGTTAACTAATATTATATATCATACATCATATTGTTTACATATCAACATCTTCTGATCAAAATCTTATGTGTGATTTCCATCCGCAACAGAAAATAATGACAAAAATTGGGTCGGAAGTGTATATACAGTAATTGTGTTGTCTGTCTGTTGATTGAGAGTTACAACGCAGAAAACAATGAAAGAATGATGTTAAATGAGATGCCAATAACAGATGCAACGAGGCATTCACGTTTGACAGTGTCAAAATTCGTTTGTGATAACGATAATTTATGAGAATTTACGAAATCAAAAGCTTCTGTTTGGCTATTCATTAAAAGCACAACGTCAGCGAAACTATTTCCATTTTAATTCAAAACAAAGCTTAATTAATGCAAACGTTTTTATTTGATTTTGCAATAAATGGATAAAAGTTGTTTTTCTTTTTTTTCAATGAATTTAAACTATTTTAGCTGAAATTGTTTACACTTCAACAACTCGGAAATGAACGAAACTATTTCTGAAATAAACTTTCACCATTGTCAGTGAACATTTTTCTGGCTACATTTACTCAATTTACAACAAAAGTTTTTTGGGGAGCTGTAGATATCGGCGGTAACTGCAATCAATCATTGGTTAATACTAGAGGTGCAAAAGTGAAATCTCCAAATTAGGTACATATTCGGGTGGAAAAATTGCTTTCCTAATTCAGAGATCGTTTAATGTGTGTTTCAATTGTAGCGGGCGAAATTTTGATGTACTTTATTTGGAGATTTCCTCAATTCGGAGAACCCTAATTTGGAGATTCTACTGTACCGTGAAACGGTACTCACTCACTTCCCGGGTGTCTGTTGTTTCATTCCGATTTTCTCGAAAAATTGAAACAACGAGCTTCGACAACGATTCTGAGTAATTAAACATAAACAAAGGCATATCTCAATTATCTTCGACTAAAAATTTAGTTTAAAGATGTTACCTAAACGGCATGATAACGATTTATATTTTTTACTAAGGGAACATTAGTTATGAAGTCCGTGAAAACCCGTAAAAATGAGTGAAAAGCGAGTGATTAGTCATTTTTTCAAGAGAGCCGTGAGTGACTTTGACTGACGCTTTGCACCTCTAGCTAATACTGTTCACAAATAATACCTGAAAATAACACCAAAAAAGCCGATTAAATTATTCAATAATCGATCGAATGAACTGTTTGCTCTCTGCATTGATAGCGAAAGCAGCAAATTATTTAGGTTACAATGGGCTTGGCACAACTCTCAAAAATCAATTTTAATGATTTTCGAATTCTTATTCACAGTTGAATATTTTCTGGTTTGTTACGTTTCCGTTTCTTTCATTTTGCATACAAAACGTTTTTCGAAATTTAATGGAACCGCACAATTTTTCAAATAAACATGTTTACATTTAGAACTTTTTCTTTCAATGATATTCTCAACATTTTTTAAACTCATAGTCAACTGCTGTGTATTTCAAGAATCATAAATAACGATGAATATATATAAATTTGAATATATTCCTAATTTTCTTCAAATTGAAAGAAAAAAGAGCAGATGTGCCACAATCATGGCATGAATATGTTTCATTCGCTACTTCCACCCCAAATGGTGTTTTTTTGTGTTAAACGAATCACAAAACAACTGACAAGTTTGCTATGTATGCAGCTTGTAAATATTTGATCGATTTGCCAATGTTAGTATATAAAATATGGTAAATATAAAAACAAGATAATAAAACTGTTAAATAATAAAGCAAAATGTACATGTAAAACGAGTTTTTAGTTCATTCATATAAACGCACTAAAAATATAGTACATCGTAGTATGTAAGGTTTGAAAAATATTTCTCTTCACAAAATATCCCAAATTTATGTAACAATTTCTCTGAGAAGTTTAATTCACGGAAAAATTTTATGAACACTTTATGTTATTATGTGACGGATGAAAAATGATGTTTCGTTTTCTTAATAACTTTCGGTGCCAAAAAATTGCAAAGAAATTAAGCAAACTTTCGTTTTCACTTTACATCACATTCCATGTTTTATATAATATTCACCTGCTTACATCAATTGCAATTGCAAGCTATCAACATTAATCTTGTTATTCTGTTCAAAAGTGACAAACGACACAAGTTTTTGATCGTTGATCTACATTCTAGAGTAAATTATAGTTTCGAAAAGTTCATTGCAAAATCGATATTAAAATAGTAATTTACTGCACACTAAATTGCGTTTTCAAGTGTAATAATTTTTGATGAATTTATGTTGAATGTATGATGTCAGGAGAGAACTCATCTTAAATTAAACAAAGCAAAAAAATTGATTATTGTGATAACAATGTATTTTTTTCTTCAAACTTTACATTTCATTACATTCTTTGTCAATGTTTGCTGCAACAATGAAACTAGATAATGTGAAGAGTGATCACGAAAAATAATGTACATGAAGCCTTCAAAAACAAATGTTTTCTCAGCGTGAATCTTGTGTACATTTGTGTATATTTGAATATTTTCATTTTGAAGCAATACACAACTTTGTCGATTTTGCATTCAGTGATTTTTTAATGCAATAATTTCACCTTTTGTCGTTCGTTTAATTAATTTGCATGTTTCATGTTTCTTTCATTTGAATTACTTCGACGGAGATTAAAAAGTATTTTAGTATGTTTAATTCTGTAACACTTTATTCAACGTGTTAATTATGTACAGTAAGTTACAATTAAAACTTTATATATTCATTTTACATCGAATGACGTTTCCA
Organism: Leptotrombidium deliense; assembly: GCA_003675905.2. Taxonomy (NCBI): domain Eukaryota; kingdom Metazoa; phylum Arthropoda; class Arachnida; order Trombidiformes; family Trombiculidae; genus Leptotrombidium; species Leptotrombidium deliense. The sequence continues at coordinate 15,001 of NCKV01000267.1, forward strand.
TGAATAATTAACAATAAAAATGTTGTTTAGGTGATAATGAAATTAAGCCAACAAATTACACAACTTTTCATCAGTAACTGAAATTTAAATGGTAATAAATAGTGATCAATTAGGACACAAATGTGAATTTACATAACCTAGAAAATCAACAATGTACGAAGCTGCAAATTATAACTTATAACTAAATCATTTCGAAACACTTCAATATGCAAATTTGAATACAAATATAGTTACATGTTTCTATGGACACAGAATGCAGGAAGTGAGATTGGTTGAGGGTAATTGTGAACGACATTATTTATTGTGTTGCAAGTGAATTTAATTCTCAACTAATTTTGGCGATAATAACTTTTCATGAAATGAAGAATTTTGATTAAAATCTGTGTGATGCAAAAGAATTCGAATAATCGGATATTTTGGATTACTTTCGAATTAAAAATTTTTCTTCTTTTTAGACCAAAATACCAAGTGTTAACTTCAATTTAAAAACAGTTTGTTTCTATTGGAAACAATATGCAATATGCATGTTTGTGAAAAGTTTTTGCAATTTATTTCAATTTGATTCAACTGAACAAAATTAATTGAATTAAATTTGGAATTGTTTCGTTGTGGTCACAGCTGAAAGTGAACCGTTATACAGAAATAAGTGTCGCTTATTCGAGCGTTAATGTACGTAGTTAGTAAATACTAGCAGCTTTATTCGACTTCATTCACAGTTTTATCTTTGTTTTGCGAAAATTGTCGCGTATTGAAAGTTATCTCAATGTTATGTCGTCTGGGTAATGAGCACATGCAATAATTTTTTTGTATCAGACGTGTGTCTATGTTCATTAAAGAGATGCTTTTTGCTGAGCTTCAGGATCACAAATGATCCTTGAAAGCATTCAATTGCTTTCAATTATTTCGAATCGCGATGTACTGTTTCTAGTGATAAATGTGACACTTAATTCGTTGACATTTCACGGACTGTCTTTTTGTTTTGTTTGTTTTTTGCTTACTATATTACACAATTTACAAACTTCATGTTCGTAACTATTTCTCTGGTAAACATTTTAAACGCAAGCGAAACGAGAGACCAGATTTTATTCGGCACATAGAAGAAGTGTTTCTGCGCTGAGATACTATTGATTTGTTCGCAAAAGCGTCTTTGGAAATTTTCGGGATTACTACATGCTCGGCTTTCGAGAGCGAAACTCGATTCAATTTAACGCTTGTTTTTAGCAGTTGTTACCAAAAACTATTGAAAAATGGATTTTTGTAACCAAAATGAAACAATATTGATGCTCGGACCTGAAAACCGCGAAGGTGTTGAATATGTTACTGTATCATACTCTTACTTCTGTCCATTTTTACTTTGTGCGTGTTTTGTCAGTGTTTTGCTGAACGGCTTGTTAGTGATTGTCCGTCGAAGTCCATTGATAAGAAAAACGCCAATTATCGTAATGTCACTTAATCTCGCAACCACCGATGGACTTGTTTCTTTGCTATCGGTGATCGGAATTACTCTAAACTCATACTTACCAGTTGTTTACGGACTCACATTCAACAGCTGCTTTCTTTTAATTCTCGAAATTCTGAGACTTTCAGCTTTCGTCGCATCAGTACTTCATTTACTTGTGCTCACATGGCTTCATTATCAAGGAATTGTGAATCCTTTGGAACATCGGTTCGTAAATGAAACTTTGATTGCACAAATTTCTCTTTTGTAATCAATATAAGTGAACTCAATTATTTTTGTTTGTTTGATCGTTGTTTTCATGTTTATGAAATGTAATCTCAATTATTTGTTGTGCAATGTGATACAAATACTTTACTTAAGGAGGAAATCAAATGAAATCTCTAGGTTTTCAGATCGCATTTCAAATTGAGGAAAAGTTGCAGGAATTTATATAAACTTTTGCTTATATTGTACAAAATGAATTCGTTTTGATTACACTTAATCCAGCATAAAATACTTGAAATGATCAAAAACTAAATCCTTTCATATTTTCTCACTAATAAGCAAATATTGTATGAAAAATAGTTGACATATTCGATCTAAAGATTTAATCCTCGAAGAAAATTCTTAACATGCTCGATGAAATGATATAAAATTAAATTAAATTTCAACCTCGAACTGAACGTTCAGTATGATCGATTTCGCTGCGCTTATTGTTTTAATATAAAAAAGGCAGCTTTACATAAACTGAATCAGAACTTGCTTTCAAATATTTGCAGAATTTAGAAATCGAATTGTTGAAAACAAAAATCTTTGTTTTTCCGAAAATATTATTTTTACTCGAATATTGAAAAGAATTTAAACTGAAATGTAATTACATATTTAATCTATTTTCGAACTAAAATAAAATCGTCAATGTTTAAAAATGAACACAAAAAATTCAATCGAAGTAAAATTATGAAATTCATCATTTTATGTTTTTATTCATCATTAAAGTAATGGTAGGAGTAATTGTGTTTCTGTGATTTCTTTGAGCTAAAATTCAGTTAGAAAACAACGTTGCTTAGCATTGCTTGTTACCTTATAGTACAATTTCGAAAGTTAACTTACTGAATACAGTATTAAGCCATTCTGAATCTTGAATGCGATTTGCAATTTGTTTATATGACTTTATTTTCGCGAATACTTTTCAAAGAAGGAAAAATCGATAAAAAGTTTTCACTTTTGCACAATAATATGTTTCGATTGAAAAAACTTCCAAAAAACGTTTGTTTAACACAAGTAAAAAGTCAAGAAGCAAAATTTTGCGTGTTACTGTGCTATTCGATATTCACTGAATTCGCTTTGTATTCAGCTGGATTCTTACAAATTTTGCCTCGAAATTCTATGTAATTTAACTGAAATAATAATGGAACGCGCTGACGTCACGAAGCTAATAAAAAATACATGTATACGCTTTATATGCATATGTATGTATGTATTGCTCAATGTTTTTTGCGAACGTGCACATTTAAAGTTTTCGATAGAAAAACGAATTTGATTGACGCTAAAATCATTAAAATTTGTACGTTGAACAACACTGCACAATTATTTTAAAAATGTTTATTGATTGCGAAACTCGTATGCACGTTTGGTTAAATATTCAATTTCAAGTCTGCATAAAATATTAACACAACTAATTAAAATACATGCGTTGCCGATTTATTTTGCTCCTGGGATTGAGTCATAAGATACATTCCATGTTTTCGCTGTTCATTAGGTAATAAAAGCATTAATGATTTCCTTTATTAATAATAACATGCATTTTGCAAAGGTCCATATATTTATGTTGCTATTTCTGTCCATATACACTGTAATCCTGTGAAGCATTAAAATGCTCAATAGCTAATTCCTAGATTCATTCAAAACCCTGAAATTCATTCAATCAGCAACATTGTTGTTAACCGCATGCATTCAGCATCCAATCAGCTAGAGAAAACTGTATTCAGTCAACTGGTGAAAGTAAATTTGTAATGTCCAATAAACAAATAGAGTAGCAAATATTACTCTTCGACTTGAACTAATTTAAATTGATCACTGTGATACACGTCTATTTTGACAGTCACATTGTTGTCGGATAGTGAATGATGCTCCCATAAAATATCGACCAAATAACACAGAACGTGATTAAACGCGAATGTCAATATTAAATGAGATTTTCTCATCTTTTTAAATTGACCTCTTTGATCTCAAATAAAAATTTAAAATTTAATTACCTTCATAAACTCTTTAATCAAAATAGCACAAATTCACTGATAGTTAATTGGAATAATTAGTGTTACATGCAATTATAACATTAAACATACATTTAAATAAAGTCCAGTTTGAGTTTGAAGTTTGCGACGAATTTGTAATTAACAACGCCCATAATTAAATTAATTCTCAAGTGCAGGTAACTAGAGTTTATGTTCAATTTAAACCCATTAGTTACATAAATCAATGAAATTAAAGTCTGTGGAGTTTGTAGTCGTTAAAGCATTAACAAAAAGTCTGACTGAATGCAGACATGCAACATTGAAATAAAATTATATTTATTTTTTAATTTTTGATATTCTTTAATATTGTAAGTTTAAAAGACTATTTCATCTTTTCGTTGAAATAAGAAAAGCAGAATGTAAATTATCACCAATTCTGCAAATGAATAGCAAATGGCTCATATTTTATGGCAGTTAATGTTTTACTTCTGTTTCGGGCATATTTACGATTCTGAGTTTCTTGTTTATTTTTGTGTAATTTATTGTTTCGTGGCGAAACAGAAACAAATATTATCTAAATACAGCAATGTATAATTAAAACATATCTTGTTTCTACATAAATATTTACTTACATAAAGTAAGATCGATGAAAACACTGCATTGAATCGCTAAAATATTGAAACGTGAATACCCATAAAATTTTGGAATTAAAGTATAAACTCGCATCAATGTTGAAAAATGTTTCAAATTTGAGTTGATATACGTTCATTTCGAAACCATAAGTTTGCAATTTCTTTGTTTATCATTGCAATAATCATTTAGTTAGTAATGAAGTTAATGAATTTTCTATTCAAAATATATACTTTTTAGACAGAATGATGTGCTTAACCTGTTATTTGCTATTTGAAATTTACACACTATTTGTCCAAAGCTTTATTGCACTGCAATGATTCGATGATAATTCACGCGATGCACATCATGATGAAGATGAAATCTCAATCATTATCTTTGTAACGACTGCACATTAGACTCAAAAAAGATTTATGATTAAGCGAACTTTGTTGTGCAGTTGTGTGTAAATTTTTTATTTTTTGCTAAACAATGTGACAATGTAGAAGATGAATTTGTTGTTTGCAGTAATTTTCATGAAAAAGGAAGCTTCGAAATTGTGCCTCACGAATCGATGAAATAAATAAATAAAATGCATTCCTTCTTCGAACCATTTACATTCATGTCGAATACGAATTTTGGCACAATAAGTAAGTTACTGTCGAAAAGCGAAAAAGTCTTTTTACCCAAAAAATCAAATCGAATTTCGAGTACAATTTGAACTCACAAAAATGTGTAAAATACAATTTGTCTATGTTGAAAACTAAGCAATAATAAGATTTGTGATGTATCCTGAATTCATTTGCTGTTTAATCCCTCAAGTTTTCAACGTTAAAAACAAATAAAAATAACTCGATGATTCTTTACAAAACCACTTTACAAAAAAAAAACAGCTGCATTTACATAATAAAAAGTGAAATATTACCACAATTATTTGTGAATCTTGAAAAAAAAATAGTTTTCATTTCTGATACACTATCGCTTTGTTTTTCAATTTTAATTTTAAATTCATATTTGGAAAGGCAATAAATCTTTAACTTCCACCAACCAAAGTGCACGACGTTTCAAATGCCACTGCATTCATCATCAGGTGATGAAGTATACAAATTCATTGTTATACACACTGTCAACAAAAGTTCATGTCTATTCCCATTCCTCTGTAAATTATTCGCGTTTTACTGTCGAGTGTTAGCAACTTGTCGCCGTGTACTGTTGCAAGTGAAGTGAAACTGAGTTCACTCTTCCCATCTGGACTGAGTGGTGTCCGGAGAATCAACATGAAAAATTGTGAACTTTGTTTTTCAGTTTCACTTCATTTGTAACTGTGCAACAGTGAAAGTATATACTTCATCGCCTGATGATGAATGCAGTGGCATTCGAAACGTCGTGTACTTCAGTGAAAGTGAAATAATTGCCTTTCGAAAAATGTATTTAAAATAAAAATAGTTTTCAGTTTGAGTTTATTTTTCGTTTTTCATTTATTTTAGTCATTGCAAATAAAGCTCAACATTTTAGTTGAAAATATTTCCCCAAGAATGTGGGAAGCTGTGATTACCTCAGAAGTGAAATAAACCGACAATTACATAACAATTGAAATGTTTTGTTAGCATTACGTTTTGTACGTGATGAAAAAAGAAATCGTTGTAATGATTTTGAGAGTATATTTGTACAATAAATAAGCTAAATTTCGAGCCACAATACTCACAAAACATTCTTACGAAACATTAAAGCGTACAGAAGAACACGGCAACAACAACAACAACGGAATGGTCAAAGGCAGCAAACAACAAAGCACGGAACGCATTTCATCTAAGAAAACATTACTCTTATCGCCATTGTGAACATTGACAGCGCATTCATAAAGATGATTCCATTTTAGTCACCCTTATTTT